>OMLP01043289.1:0-10234 GCA_900302685.1 Spondyliosoma cantharus | reverse complement strand
ACTTTTCTGAGTAAGGCAGTTACCTGGTCTTGTGCGATCACAATTCCTCCACTTGGTTCGAGAGACTCTTTACAAGCAGAAACCTTTCCCAAAAGGTCTACCCTTTCGAACCGGCTGAAAATATTTAACTCAAGCGAGAATTCCGTTTGCAATAAATAAACAATTATCTCTTTATTGGTATGTGTGTACAGATTAACTAGGTACAACATGTAATTCAGCTAGCTTTAGAGGTGTTGATAGGTGTATTTTTTTAACTAAAAAAAAACTCAGTTAAAAGACTTAAAAACTCAGTCATAGATTTCTCATTTAAAAGTGTGAAAATGTTCCTAGCCACTCTAAACTAGACAGTGGGAATGTGAACAGAGCTCTATCCTGTATCCTCTTCCTCTCTCCACTTGTCTCTGTTTCTCTCTTTAGATGCGTCAGAAACAATAGCACAATTAACAGGGATTCTGCTGTTTGTTCGGTTGTCACAGCAACAGCATTAATTAACACTTCAACCGTTTAAAATTAATGAAGTAAAAGTGCCTATAAACAGCTACTTAATGCAGCAGCGCACAGGTGTTAAAGTAGTAACATTATTTTGAGATCTCCATGTGGATGGGGTTTGTCACACTGACTCGTGTTGTTAACTTCAAAACTTTTCTAAATTATGATAGACATTCCTTAAGAGAAGACTTTTAATCACAGGATTTCAGAGTAAATGGATTCAACTGATCAGAGAGATCTGCTGGTTCCTATACAAGGCAACATTGTTCTCCTGGTGGTATACTTTGTCTTTAATTATAGGTCATACACTGCCCAGCCCCCCAAAAACGGTCATACACTCTAATATTTACTTTGGATCGCATTGATTTTTTACCATTTGATTTCACCAAACCTTTAAATGATCTCCGATCTCCATCATTCAAGATGTTTTCTGACTAGATTTCTTCCTCGAAAACGATGGTTCACCACTATCCTTCCAGGTTTAAAAATACGTTGGACAGTTCTTAAGCCAATTTTGGTAGTTTCAGTAATCTCCTTAGTTGTTTTCTTTGCTTGATGCAGGCCAATAATTTAACCCTTCTTAAACTGAGTTACATCTTTCCCATGACCACAGGATATGTGTTCCTACATGGTTGTTTAAGAAACGAGAAGCTACTCACTTGCATCAGTTAGGGTTCAATAACTTGTTTCCAACTGAAACATATTAATCACTGCAGTAATTATCCAATGGAAGGCTCTTACCTGGTTGTTTAGTGAAATCCAGTCACCCAGGAGCAGAGCAGGTGGAACTCAGGAACCAGAAAGCCAGAGTGGAGAGGCACTGGAGATTCTGCACTAGAGGTAGAACAAAGACAATGACATGAGAGGGCGAGCTCATGTAGATGAGCTCACAGAGGATAGCATTATAGGAATTGTGGGACGTAGAAGATCAATACTAGAAATATTAAGCTAAACACAATAGTTACCTTATCATTGTTATTGCGGAATAATCTGGTACCGGAGTGGAGATGAGACTGGGGTTATGTAGCAGAGGATGATGAGTAGAATGGTTTGCAGGTGCACCTCTCCACTACTGCCGATACTGCTGCCATGCCCACAGGTACAGACACACACAGGAAAACAGGAGCAGGTGAGGGAGAAGGGAGGAGGGAAGACAGACGGGGGGAAGCACAAAAACAACAAAAACCCTGACTGCCACAGTTGGGCTGTGACATGCGGAAGCAATTTGAGATTTACAAGTGGAAACCAGGTGGAGACCAACTTAATAAATCACAGGTCCTTATTTAAAGTATCCAACTTAAAGGAAATCTGTAAGTAACATTACAAACAGAATTACTATTTTTTTTAAGGATGGTTCACTCTGTATGTAAATGGACGGATCTGTAATGTCACTAGAAATACCATCACCAACAGAATGTCATTACATCGAATATTTACTATGCAATGCAATTACAGCAGAAGAGGACAAATAATTGAATGCAGACTTTTAAAGTTAATCAGTGCTAAATGAAAAAAGGCAGGGGCATGTTTGTGGTTACCAAAGAAAGCTCGGGTTTGAAGTCAGCCTTACTTTGCAGAGAAGCAGACAACAGGCCACATTTGATATTTTCTGTTCTCTAATCCCAATTAAAATCCTGGAGGCGACAGGGAGGAAGATATCAAAAGAAAATCTGTCCCAGAGATGGGTGTGGGCTGGTGGGATAAGGGAGGAACTGTGAAATGGGAGGAGGGGATAATTATTTTGAAGGGTATTAAGTCATCAGATTTACTTTTATCTTGATTGCATTGTGGAAGTCGTGCATAATTAATGGTGGGAGCTTATTAGGAAAAGATGATTAGGCAAATTACACAGGTGTCGGATGCATTTTTCATGATGAATTTTGGTAGATCCTAGATTTCCATCTGTTCTGCTCCTATCAGCATGTCACTTCAGGGTAAATTAAGACGACACAATAAAAAGCATATTGCAGGCCAGCAGAAAGAGAAAATAAAAGTTTTGTGCTGAAGTATAAATAACCAGGGAAGAGCCATTTTTAGAGACATTCTCATCACCAACAAGCTTTTGGGAATTGGGACATACAGTTACAGCTGCTTTGATATATATGTATAAGCTGGTTCATTTTAATGGACACCTGGAATTTAATTTTATGATTGCTCCTAACAAAAACCTGACATTTTCTTCATCATTAAGTGTGGCCTGAGCTTATTCAGTCTTTATTATTTGCAGTCATTACTGCAGGTCTAATTAAGCCTCACCTTTTATTTGGTCTATGAAAGTGGAAGCTTAAAAAAGCCAAATATTTTTCCCCAGCCCTGTTTATCAACCCCAGAATTATCTGCTATATGCTTCTTATTGAATTTTTTTCCTATGGTTTAGGAATGGGTTAAATAACTTTCTTGAAAGCAGACGTGAATTAATGACTGTGACCTAAGTTTTGGCTTTTAATTACACTTTGACACATTCTGAATAGTCTTCCAAATTATCATGAACAAAATTCAGATGCAATGAGACAAATTAGACATTAAGGAAAGCCCTTACACAGCTCTTATATTTGTTAGTATAGGTTTATTCACTGCAATCATTCAGTTAATCAAAATATATATGTCTATCCTAGCAACCAGACAAAAGTGCTAAATCTATTAAAATTATAACACTGAGTGTATTTCTCTGCCAGCTCAGACCATTCTCGCCTTCCCTTCGAATGATCAAACCTTATCAGCTCCTGCATTATTGAAAGGAAAACTCTTCTTGGCTCAGTGTGACCACCATTTCTTTTCTTGGTGTGGTCCTCTCCTGCTTGCCTTTATTGGGGCTCCCCAAGGACTACTTCAAGGCTCCCTCAGATCATTAGGCTCTCAGGCGGCTGGGTTTTCACCTCTCACACCAGGTGAACCTTCTTCATAAATTCCATCCTACCAAGCAAATCAGCAATGCTGTTTGTTCTGCTTTAATCTCAGCCTTTTCTCTTGCTGTTGGTTATGGAACTGCTCATTTGTTTGATGACTGAACGAAATGCAGTGAGTTATTTTTGTTACACTGGCTTATTAGAAAGGTTTAGCATTGAACATTTCATGTAAAGTATTTCAAGTTGTATGTAGGTAAAATATAAATATAAACATAATAAAATCAGTGTGTAATCGGCAACTATCGTACTGACTTCTGTCTTTTGGAAATTAGAAACTGTTATTACTGCAGTCACATAAAATGTATTTTGTTAAAGTTGTTACAACAGTGTTCCTGTAGTTTCTTGAACATTCAGAAAAAGTCTCAATTAATTAAGTGACACCTGCAGACATATACAGTTTGTAAAGTTGTTGGTGAGGATAAAGAGACTAAAATTAATATTTTTTAATTATATAAAAAAATGTTTTTGTTTGTTTGACAGGTGGACCTTTTTTCACTGTAAACAATTGTTGTAAAATGTACAGTCACTTTTCAACACACATGGGGCGGCTGTAGCTCAGTGGGTAGAGCCGTTTGATCAGTGATCAGAAGGTGGCTGGTTCGAATCCAGGCTCCCCTTGGCGGGACTGAGCAACCTTGAGCAAGATACTGAACCCCAAAATTGCTCCTGATGTGCAGTTGGCACCATGCGTGGCCATCAGTAAGAGTCCTGCAATGAGCTGGAGACTCGTTCAGGGTGTACCCTGGCCTTCGCCCGTTGAGTAACTGGGATAGGCTCCAGTAATCCCCCTGAAAAAAGGGCAACATCACCGCAACCCCGTGAGGGAAAAGCGGAATAGAAAACGGAATTGAACGGAACTTTTCAACACTAATATAATGTATTTATATAATACAGTAATGTACTGAGCATACCATTCATTGTCAATGAAAGCAGGCGTGCAAGCTGTTGCAAGTGTAGCATTGCGTTTGAGAGATGGGGCACCACGTTGCCTGCTCCTCATTTGGATAATGTTGATGTGGACTACTTTATGCAAATGAAGAAACAAAAAACAAAAAATAAATAAAATAAATGTTATTTATGTAGCCCAAAATGACAATCACATTGCCTCAGTGGGCTGAGGGGCGTTCCAGTGCGACTTGATAAGAAACCCATCAAAAATGATAAAAACTAAACATTGTCAGACAGAGTCAACAACAGATACATTGTTGATTTCATAGCCAGCCAACATTATTTTGCAACTAGCGCAAAGTTGAATATGGGTGGTATAAAAATAAGTCAGTGCTTGTACTGAGCTTCTTGTTGAAATACAGTATTTTGGCCTAATTTACATCAAATCACCATATATTTGATTATGCATTTGATAAGTGTCAACACTAATTATGAATGTTAATGAAATGGAATTAATAACCTTATGTGAAAGTCTTGCAGTTGTATATGCTGCTTTATTCCTTCCCACAATGGAGGCGAAATTGTTCCCCTGTCAGGTCTGTGGTCATTAATTCAACACAGCTTGAGTGAGGCTACTTCAAAGACCCAGACACCCATACCTGTTGACCTTTTTGTTTATTTTTTGCCATAAAAATCACATTATTGTATTCATAATATGGATGTTCCCTATAGTTTCTACCACCACAGTTGATGTTGGTACAACCCTCATCCTACCTGCAAGCCTTCGCCTGATACTGCTTGGTATGCATTTCAATGATATTTTATTTATTTATCAGATGGCCATTGATCTTTGAGTTTACAGATGATTAAGCAAGTTGAGATGCATTCTGACTTTTACTGAAGTTTCTGGTAGAACAGCACAAATCACCATAAGCGGTGGATCTCATTCGAGGGCATCCCATCTACTTTTTGACAGAACTCGCTGCCGTGTTTGAAAAATATCCAAGCTGGTCAATTTTAAGGCAAAAACAAGAAGCAGAAATAATAATATACCATATACAATATACAATTGATCAGCTCGCTGGGTTAATTTAGCAGCAACCACAAAGACCTAGTTACCAAACCAAGAAAATTCACAGTTGATCCAAAACTGTTAGCATTTCATAAAACACAGTAACTCTAAAATGCACACAAATAGACATGATTGAGCTAGTGAAGTCTCAGCCTCTGTTACACTTCGTAAAACCTGGTTGAACCCAAAAGCGGACACCAAGCTGGGGCAGGATGAAAAGGTTCTTTATTAAACATAAACGATGTCATAGCAGATGAGTGTTGGAGCTTAATCGGTTTGAGTTTGGGTCCGAGAGGTGGAGGATGAAGGTGAGGTGGCTCATGGAGGTGTTGGAGAGCTAGTACACTGAAGCGGAGTCACTGGTCGATCACTGAAGGCACAGTAAAGCGACGTTAGTAGATGCACTAGAGAACACAGAAACACTAGAGTTAACCTAGAAGACACTGTCTATGGAGCCATATACCGCGTATGGTTAACGAAATCATCGGGCAGCAGGCAGCGTGAGGATCAGGGCACTGATTGTCAACCTGCTGCAGGTGCGCGTGAGTGTGATCCCTCCCGAGGCTGCAAACTCCGCTCAGCCTCCCAGTGCACCTCTGCAAGCAAAGACAACACACAAGCACCAAAACACAACACAACACAGAACACTGCAGCATAAGACCGTGACAGCCTCACTGATAAATGACATCACACACTCACTAGCTAGACAGCTTACTATGCATAATTTTTTATTGCAAACATTAATGCTATGTTTTTAGATATTACATGGGAGAAAATAAGAATGTTTTTAATTGCCATCCAATTAGATGCACATCCGATCATGCAGATGAAGCATGGAAATGGGGGCTATCTGGCGATCCATTTCTATTACAGACTAATTAATTAAATAAACCCATATTTTATGTTGTTGTTATTTATATATATATATGATTTTTATTTCAAGACACATGAAGGTCCATAGTACAATGTATAAATAAAAAAGAAAAAGATACTCTGAGGAAAACAGAAACGATCAAGTTGTCTATGCAACAGTGGCACAAACAATAACAGCACTTAAAAACTCTAGGGGGGTAAAGTAGTGCTGCCACAGTAGTGTTCACAGCTATGAAGCTAACAAATATTTTAGAGTAACATAATGATTACTAAACACTGATTCATGATGCAATGAGTTGAATAATACCATGCAGTGTAGGAAAATGTAAGGTACAACAACAATACTGTAAATGTATAGTAACTGGCTGGAAGCAATTAGCAAGTATAGTAACTTGCTGAAATACATTCTACAGTATGCTTACTGTAAACTTAATCACAGTACCTGTAAAAGACTTGTACCTGTAATTGTTACAGTCACAAGATACTGCATTTTTTATTTCAGCAAATATCAGACTACACTAACAGCTGTTGTGGATTTCAATTTCCTCTTGGCCCACCTCAGTACTTGGTACCCATGCCTTATGGTAACTAGCAAGAGAAAAACCATGGACATTACATGAAAACCTGGATACGGTGTTGGCTTGACTCCTCAGATATAAAATTACCTGAATCTTCTGCAATGTGGGCCATTAACATCCAGTGGAGTGATTATTATGTTATTATGCAAAATTATTTATTCTCACAGCTCTTCTAGACCCAATTTTATCGAGTCATAAAATATCTTGGGGGTTGTGATGTTTAGAAAAAATTATCCACCGTTTTACAGCTGCTTCTTTCACAAACAATCACAAACCTATGGAAATAATTCTGTTTGGGCCCCAGCTTATCACATGATGTTGTAATTACATGGTTTGACCATTACGAAAGTTGGCTTCAAAGCCTGGTGCTCTTCATGGGAGCTTGAAAAAAATTAGTAGCTAGCTTTAACAAGCTTCTTCAAACAGGGTTTGTGAGCTATCTCACCAACACACATAAACATACATGCAGGCACACACGTGATTTCAATTCAGCTTTTATCCAATAATGTTACTCTGAACCCAAACTAATGATGTGATCAACTTAATGTTGGCAGATAACAATATAGTTTATTTAGGTTATATTGTGCACACACACACTGCTAGCTAAAGAAGATGTATCTGTCTACTTCACTCGTTACACACCCAGTTAACTGAACATGAGAAACAGAATTGAATTAACACTGAAGATTCTTCTTAATAAACTGCAGCAATTGCAACAAAATTGTGTGAAATTTGCAGGTGGCCATCAGCTTAGACTCATCAAATCTATAACTGTTAACATTATAAAGGCTCTTCCTCTGACTGCAGGTCTTCCTCTGTCTGCATGATAACAAAAACTAGATAATAGCCGTGTTGAAATGCAAAAATAAATCTTCAGCAAAGGCAGAAAAAAATACTGTATATGACTCACAGTTAAGTTAAAATTTACAATATAATTCAACCAACAATGAATTTTGAGCATGATGTAAAAAGCATTAGCCTCCCACTGTGCAAAGACACGTCGAAACAACATCTTTTTAGGGTAATTTTTGCACGTCCAATCTCGGTCCCCTGAAGGTGCAGACTGTGATGCCAGATGACGTCTTTTTTCCAACGTCTTCCGAACATCCAGTATTGACATTCCCAGGACCTCCGGATTAGAGCTAATTCTAGTGCAAATGAGGTCGTCATCGACATCTTTTCTACGTTAAATTTAAACTCATTTTAGACAGTTCTAGGCCTAGTTGTAGGCCTTCTGTTTCCAGACTCTGTGCATAACTGCGATGCCATTTCAGAAGGTGGCATAGTATTCCAGTTAATTTTCCTACAGCTTCATTTGATCTTCTCAGCAGCAGATAACTGGAAACGCATACAAAGGTGTACAGTATTTCCAGTTCAAATCTGCTGCTGAGCCAAACGAAGCTACAGGAAAATGGTAGGCTACAGTTTACAGTCCACCTTCTAGACCTACATTTACATTATATCAGCGTTTTGAGTGGCATTTAGCCTATGTCGAAAAATGTGCTATATAAATAAATGTTACTTACTTACATTCATACATACTGTAGTTGAAGAGTTAAGATGCAAAACCCTCCTAAGTCCATCTTCAGAAATATGCAAAAAAAATATGTTTTTTTTTATTTAGTTTTTTTCTGAGTAATCAAACGGCCATTTGAAATTTATTTAAGTAAAAAGAAATCAAGCCAAAACAATCCAATGGGATTTGGACTGATAATGTTAAAATTATACAAATATATCTCTATAAATTCATTGCAAATGGACTTCAAGGGGTTTTCTTCTGAACTCTTCAGTTATACAAAACATGCTTTCCAAATTAATCACAATTCAATCCCCACTCATTTCTCTAATTTCTTTTCATTGTTATTAAACACTGGCAAAACAGGTCAATCTGCCAACAACTTGGATAAATGGCTTGATGGATTAAGTGAAAAGTTCCTCAGTCCTCTCAGCAGTGTCCCCCCCACCTCCCCGTCTTTGAGGTGCATGTTTATGGTGCTCAGAGGCACACAGCCTTATGAAGCCCTCTATGGCTGTGGAATCAAATTTCGTGACTCTGCACGAGTAGAAAAGACAAGTGATTAGAAATATGAAGGCAATCTGCAGTCCCACACCAAGTCCCCATATTTGTAAGCAAAAATAGGTTGCCTCTGCATCCACTACCATACTGGATTAACACAAAAACATCACAGCAAATGTTAAAGATAGCGATGGTAGACAGTTGGCATTGCATTTTTAACATCAAAAGGAGAGTAAATGTGATAAATTTTTCTCTCAGATCATTTATTTTCTCGCATTTAATAAACTCTATAGGTATACAGCTGTTTCTGTCTGAAATAGTTAAGTTTCGTTTTGATCGAAAGTAAAGTGAGTTGCACGCACAAACCTCTTGTCCAGCGTCCTTTTTATACATAGATTGGGTGTTTTTCCGCTACATATTAAGGCCTGTTTATGGTGTGTTTTAGCCAGTTTTCGCCTGGAAGGCTCAATGGAAATCTGGCACTCTCTTGAACGAAGTTAAACTTTGAGAGCACGCCGTTCAGAAACGCCAGAATGAATGTGTTCACAATAGCGTTCATCAGGCAGAAATACGTACGTTCAGTTCACGTTCACCCAAAATATGTACGAGTTCATGAACGATCGTTCATGAACGATCGTTCATGAACGATCGTTCATTGAACGCGTTCAGGCACAATGCTGCCTACAGCTGTCTACAGCCATGTCCGGAACAGGTGGCCGTAATTCCACCCAGTGCTCGTTAACAAAAACTAATAACCTCTGCACTGTAAAAAAAAAATGTAATTTTACAGGAGATTTTCTGTAATTTTATACAGATTTTTCCTGTTTTCCAATAAAGCAAGGAAATGCTAATATATTTACAGATATTTTCAGTAATTTTGGGTTTTATTTTTAAATCTACAGTTAATTAAACATAATGTAAGATTACATTAATATTACAATGTATTGTATTTGTACATTTTTAACTGTAATTTTACATACAAGTTTCTGTATTTTTTTACAGGTTTATTACCATTTTCCATAAGACAATGTAATAACTGTAAATTAACAGATACTAGCAGTAATTTAAAGATTTACCTTTAGAATTACAAGTAATTAACCATAATATGATATTACATTATTATTATGTGTTTTAAAGGTAATTTAACATATTTTTTGATATTCAAATGTAATTTTACATAAAATGTGATGTAATTTTACAGATCTTTCCTAATAATGATAATGAAGAAATGTACATAAAATTCCAGAAATGTTTAGTGTTTCCATAAAATTGCAGGTCATTAACTATGCATGGTTAAGGTGATTTCATGTTTTTTTGAGGTAATAAGTAGTATTTGTACAGACACAAAAGTAATTTACTGTACATTACTGTATAAAGACAATTTAAAATATATTATTTTACAAAAAGTGCA
>OMLP01043286.1:0-10491 GCA_900302685.1 Spondyliosoma cantharus | reverse complement strand
CTCCCTGAGCCTGCCAACTCCCAGAATGAGGAAAACAAGTGATTCCTGCATGGTCTCTGCAACCCACCCAATGGTAAAACAGCGCTCCTACAGGCTGTTCAGATTCAGCTCCTGTCGTTACATAACGAAAGGAGTCATTTTCATAGGCCGACCTCCTCTGCACGGTGATAGGAGATATCCGAGAGGGGGGCGTTCATCCCCGGGGTGAAGTTTGGTGTGTCCAGCGGTGAGACAGCAGTGTTTAGCAATGTCGTCGCTCAGAGTTAGAAACGCAATTTGCTCTGTTGTTAGTTGTGAAAATCAACATCAGTATATATTCTGTCCCAGCTACAGAAGAACAGAAGAGACAGTGGTTGGGTTTCATTTTTAACGACAACGTTAAGTCCTGTAAGTTTGTGTGTGCTAAACACTTCACATTGGACTGCTTCAGTAACGAGGGTCAGTACAAAGCTGGCTTTGCCTCGACACTGACCCTCGTAAAAAGATCAGTACCAACCATACTGGACCCAGCAACTGCACCCGAGCCACAGGTAAGTGTCGCTGCAGTATTTACAGTTGCCTACGAGTATGGTGAAGTCAGCTGGAAACTGGCTAACTAGTATGCAATGGCATTTGAAGCGAGTTTAATGTTAAAAATATTACGATGGAGCTTGGTTGTCACAGTAAAAAGTCTGGAAACGTGCAGACTGGAGACAGAGACGTTGTGAACAATGTCCAAGAGTTTGGAGACTGTGTTGCAGACGAACACAGCTTTCGCTAGCTGTTAGCCATTAGCTATATGGTAGTAACTGTAACAACACAGACGAACAAACTAACATTATTCAGACACACTAACCATTCTGGAACATCCTGCTACAGCTGCAGAGTCTGTGTTTCTTCAGGAGCTTCTCCTTCTGGGTCCGATTCTGGGTCAAACTTGTACGGTTGAAAGAAAGCATCTCCGCAAGCCATAGTGATACATCCACCATAAACATTAGAGCATGCTACCGGCTAGCGTAAGAGGCATCGTCTCCCTGAGGGATGTGAAGCACGCAAGGCCATTGGACAAGGCTCTCCTGCTCATTAGTATTTAAAGGTGCAAGCACAGAAACAGCCTGCTCTAAGGAGAGCTCAGCAGAGCTCATTTGAGCCACTTGTAGACAGCTGAAATTCAGGACCATGGATGGGTTTGGGGCAATGCATATCGAATACAGTGTTGTTGGACCTTTGACAGCTGTGTGAAATTGATGAAAAACTGTATAATATGAGACCTTTAAAGCTGGTACGTAAACACGTACTTAATGCAGTGATCCTACCCTCTCACTGAAGTTACATAGTGATGGGGGGCAGAGTGGCTGAGACAGAGACACCATTCACCCTATTACAAGACACTAAACCATCAAAACACAAGACTCTGAGTCTACAGCCATGTCTTTGTGAGGCTGTACTTAGTGTGGTGCTTTGGATGAAATGCTACCTCATGCATGCTAACATGCTCACGCTGAAGATACTAACATGGTGATGTTTACCATTTAGTTTAGCGTAACAACAAGCTAACCTTTGCCAATCTATAAAAACATTTGTCACAGCAATCAATTCGGTAGTTATTGAGATATTTCAGTCTGGACTGAAGTGGTCAACAAACAGACAGACATGGAGCTATGACGCTAGCATGGGTATAAATTACAAACCTGGACACTCATGGCACTCATGTTCCCATAAAGCAACACAATTATAAAAGTGTAAAAGCAGGGTGACATTAGAACAGGTGAGTTATAATCCCAAATGTGATTAATTACAAAGGATTTACTGAGAGGCTAAATGGAAGGGCTAGGAAGCAGTTTCTGGTTCCTGTTTTTTTGTTGTGCTTCTCTCTACTTGACACTTTACTCTGGAAGGTGTGTATTAGCAGAGAGGGGGGAATGGTTGTGTGTGACTTCATCTCAATAAATTACAGCCTGTCATGGATTATAGATTAATTAGTTTTTCCTTACCTGAGAGCAATGAGTGGAATCCAGTAGTGAAAATACCAATTTTACACATCTCTGATTAAAATAGTGCCAAATTACTTTTCAGAAATATGAGCCTGGAGGAAATTGTAGAGTTGTACTTTTGTTTTCACACTGGCAGACTCTAATGGGGTTGGAGCAGGGCTCCTAGTCTACTGAGCTGTGCATAACAAAGCTACAATTGTAAAGCAATTTCCGTGTAATTTGAATTAACAGTGAAAATTTGAAAAATGATATCCTCAGATGTGACCTAGCACAGCTACAGTTCTCCATTGTGGAGTTTTAGTTTGAAACATCTGACATCCACAAATGTATTTACAGAGAAAGGTATATTGTTCTAAAAGCTTCTATTATGGTTGGTATGTCAGTGAATACTCAGTATTAATAAAGAAATAGCGTTCCACTCCGACATTAAAAAAACAGAATTCATTGCACAGGTTCCATTCTAAGCTAGAACAGTGTGACTTCTAGTGTGTTGATAAAGTCTGAAAGAAATAAAAAATAAAAATCGACCCTGAGATGAACCTCACAATTTATATTTCCAGCAGCAGGCAGCCATTTTCATCAATCAAACTTTGACAAAAATACTGTGTATCACCTGCCCAGAGACCAAACAGACAGATTTAGTGCATAAAATATAAAACACTGTATGCAATTTCTACACATAAATAAATTAAAAAAAAAATTATAAAATAAAAGTGAAGCACTTAAAGCAGTGATTCAATACCGCAAAATAAAATTGGTTATAAAAATTAAATCAACAAGTTGTTGATTTCTGCGGAGATCGCTTGTCTTAGAGTTGTCGCAAAATAAAAAATAAAGTAAAGAGATTATACTTTAAAAATAAGAGTGATTTTAAAAGAAGATAAGAGTGCCGAAGAGTGAGGGAGAAGAGGAGTGAGATAAGAAGAGGGTAAGAATAGAGGGAGAGAGAGCATGTCTCTCTGTTTTATTACCCTGCTGGCAGGCGGACCCAGAGGGGCAAGCTGACAGCGTTCACTTCCTCTGTGATATTATGAGTTTAACCTCACAAGACTTAATTAAACTAAACTATCGCTTTTAATGTTTCGAGATCGTGTTTCACCTTTCCCAGAATTTCACCATGGCTTAATAGGTGGACTTTGTCTACATGAAAGAATATGACATGATTAAAATCACTTATCATTCAAAAAGAGGTAAAACTTGATCAAGACAGAAAACACTGGAATATACAGCTATATCTAGCTTAATACTTGTTAACAAAAACATGTCAGAGACATTTTACTGGTACATGACAAAAAGGATTAAACAAAAGGGATCTTCTGAAAGACTGTTCCAATCACCAGGGTTCACAAAAGGGAGGGGCTGTGGTTTCTCCCCAAACATCAAACACTTTAACACAGAACTTTTATCTTGAGTTAACTTTACGGTAGAGAAAGGTGGAATACATCGGTTTTATGGATTTTTCTCTACTGTTCCTTAATTTATTAAAATTAAGAAGATGAGATTCTAGTTTATTAGTTATTCAACTTTGTTAAACTCTGGATGAGTGCAGAGACCACTGTTGGATTGGAATGTCACAGACACCGGACAACATGTTGTAAATAATGGTTTGACACGTGAGGGGGAAGATACACAAGGAGGCGTCAATCCGAAGGTTTATAGCAAGAAAAACAATGTCCTCCTTGCTTGGTAAAGGGGTGATGGGGCTGCAAGGCGCCTTTAGAGAAAACAGTCAGCTTATGGGTGAAAGGGTAATTAATGACAGAAACAGGGCATCTGTGGGATTCAGAGACGAAAGGACTTGTGTTCCTACAATACCAACACATCATTTTACCTTAACTGAATAGGTCAATTGTAAGCATGAACAGCAGTCTCCTGAGTGAAGGTCATGTGCTTGTTAAACCCCGACTGTCCATCCTTGACCTCCCTCTCCATCCCTGTGGGTTGTCCATGGAGTTCCAATGCTCCAACCAACAGGACCCTGCCAATGTCCCAATGCCAGACACCACAGGACAACCCGAGAAGTCCTGTGTCTCTGCCTCGATGTGTCAGAGCTGTTTCAGCTACACAAGTGGAACCTGCACCATATAAAGCAGGTGGTTTTAATGTTATGGCTGAACAGTGAATATGGTTGTTTTTCTAATGAGGATCAGTTCCCTGAGACATCTAAGTATGCACTGCATGCTGAATGTATGTCACTGTGTTCTGGTGATTATAAGCTTTCAATTGACTGAAAATTGATGAATGCAGCAACATTCAAGGATGAATTATTTGTATTCCTTTGTATGAATGGCATGTCTGCAGTCCGCAGGAGTCATGCCAGTGGAGTAGGAGTAGCTAGCAGTCATTCTCAACAGCAACAGCAGCTTCCTTTATGGTAATTTCACCTAAAATTGGAGACATGTCAATGTTTATTCCAAGTGTGGTTATTGACACAGCGCCAAATAATTAATTTACCTCACTTGAAAACATTATTATTCATGAGTCACCTTTTGCAGCGAAAAACCAGTGATCATCCAAAAAGCTGTTGAGGGCTAAGCCTGGATCAAAACAGAACAAGACAGCGAGAGCCGCTGCCACTGACAATCCCTGGAGAGAAAGCAACCTTGATGGGTTTCAGACACTGTTGGTGTCTGACAGGGTTGTTTGGTCTCTCCCTAGTGCCCTTATTCATGGAACCTCTCAGAAAACCCAGATCAAACTTGCTCAGCGCTCCCTGTGCTTGATGATAGAAAATTATATCTAAATAAAATATGAAAACTTAGTTTGCTTGAAAGTTTTTTGTAAAGCTGTTTATTGTCAGATACATGCGCGGTATGTGACAACTGAAGAGGCAGAACGTGTGTATTTGAAATGCAAAGGAAAAAAGCTTGCTAATTTGAAATCTCATGCATATTCAGATATTAAGGTAGGGCAGCCTCGCTCTTGAAGATGTTTCAGAGTGTTCCAGCTTTACTCATCTGTCACACACTTTGTACTTTGCAAGAAATCTTCTGGGAGAGGGTTCATATGTTTTGCAAAAAGACTCCTTTCAACATCAGCACTTGGCAAGCGATCAGCCCCTCAGCCAACTCAGTTGTATGCATGTTGGAACTGGTGCATAATAAGAAAATGGTCTTAAGTGTGAAAAATATCATTATTCCTCATTTAGCAACTCTTCTAAACTCATCAGCACAAGTCCTACCGTAGAGGATAGGGTGCTCCCGCAGCTGCTGTGATTATGTGCAATATGCGATCAGTGTGTGTGTGTATGCATAATTCAGCTGCACGTGTGTGTGTTTGCATGCTTGCATTTGTATGTGCATGTGTGGGTGTGTGTCCCTATGAGACAGGATTAAGTGTAGATAGAGTTTTCAGAGTAGAACCAATCTCTCAGAGAGACAGGGGTCTCTGGGCTCTTAGTGCTGAGCCCCACTTCTCCTCCTCTGAATTTCCCTCCCACTCCTCTCGGCACCATGCTTAAACACCGAGGGGCCTTGGGATGAAGCCTGGATACAATGCTGTGGTCTCAGGGTTGCAGTTCCCATTTTAAATCAGCCCCGAACCCTCTTTTTTTTCCACAAGAAGTGAAAGAGTGAGAAATCTGCTAATGGATACATTAATGGATAGATTCTGCCTGTGCCACCTTCCATTCCCTTTCTGATCACAGGCTCTGTGGGTGTCAGGCTTTAGAAACAGCAAAGTAAAAACTGAAGTTTTTGCACACAGCAGTCTCTGCTGAGTATGTGAAGGATGAACAGAGAAAGTGTATGTCCCTGTCATATTCAAGGCCAGAAAACAGCACCAATACCTGTGATGTTTTTTATCACCCACGGTTCGTGGGAGAGTGAAGGAACAGGTTTTTTTCTTTCTTTCTTACGCGTACAGAGCAAAATTGCCGAGACAAGCAGACATTACCTTGCAAAGTCAAGACCCAACATTTGCGATGTGTATTGATGTATTGATTTTCCTTGGCAGCTATTGGCAGACACAGTAAGGAGGATGGGGCCATGTGTGCGGGTCCACGGGAGCTTGGTGAGATCCAGGCAGCATTATGCACACCAAGAGAATGAGGCTTAGCATATATTGAGTGTTTATGCTGCAGAATAGAAAGTGTGGAGCACCTTTGCTTAAACTCACTGACTGTTAAATTGGGCTTAACTAAAAATCCCCCTTACACAAACAGAAAGTGATCCAGGGATTTTTTTTTTTTGCTTGAAATCTTTTTCATGTGGCAAAAATACCCTATTTTTAGTACTGATGTATTTCTCTGACTTACATAGAAATATACAGCTAAATTTGTACATGTGAGAGATGAAGAAATTGGCCGAATCTGGCCAATAGATGAAGGATAATGTGTTGAAAGAGGTGATCTGGAGGAGAGTGAAGGATATCCATTGTTTGTCTTCGTAAGGGCAGGGTACACATGGGGGACAGAGCTGGAGTGTATGTGGATTAGAGTGAGGCTCTGCCCTGAATATATAACCAACCCAAGGTCTCCTCTCCTCAGTTCCCCCCTCATACAAGGGACCAGAACGGAGTTGTGAGATAGTGAAATATTAACGTCCTCCAAGTATTCTTACTGGACACTCCTTTGATGTGAACAGTTAACAGGAATAACACATGGCAAGTGCGTATGCAGTTCTCTCACATTTCTTGCCTGATATAAAATGGGTCAAAAGTAGGAATCATGGTGTGGGATACATTTTTTATGGCTCGGTTATGAGCAGGGATGGGAAAAATGTGATGTATGTCAGGACATATTTGGAGACAAGATATGAGAAGCTCCAAATATAAGGACATAGAATAAATTATGAAACAGTGTAACCATAACCTGAATCAAAAACAAAACGCTGGAAGCTATTTTTTTTTATGTGAACAATCCACAAATGTACCTTTCCCTTTAGGGATATGGAACAGTGTTTTGCTAAACTAGAGTTCGTATGAATGAAATATCAAACAGACTAAATGATCAAACAGCAACAAATATTGAGTGCACAAGCAATCATTCTTGTAGCTACACCACTCCCTCAGCTGATAAGGTTATTGTTATGCTTTGTAGCATCTCTTAAGTTTCTAAAATTATGTAGTCTCTTTCTAGCAACGTATACAGTCTCTTAAACATCTCAAGTATAAGTCTGTGCCGTGCATTTTAATCTGCTCAGGGCTCCTGTTTGCTAGGAAATTAACAGCTTAACGCAGTAAATCATTGCCTTAGCTGTGCGGCGCATGCAGATGACATGAGTAATAAGTAAAGTTTTGTAAAATGTCCAGTGTCCAACAGCTAAAATAAATGCATCTGTATTGCAGTATAACAAGGGGAAAATAGCACGTTTCCATTATACACACCCCCTCACTGACCTCTCGCTGATAAGAGCCTGAGCAAATGATTGTATTCGATTTGGAGCTCGGAGTATGCTGCTTAGGTGTGATTAAACTCGATGACGAATGTTACTGCACACAGATAAAATGTGTTTCTGGATTGGTGTACAGGGTTACGCTCTGTGTAAGTGGTGTAACCGGGTTGCTAATCGAATGCACAGAGAAATAGGCTTAGAAGGAGGGTAGTCAGGGAAACCACAAGCATTTTGAATAGAGAGCCCGTAACACAAGAGTTGGCGCTTGTATGACACTTGTCCTGCAACTTCCCCCCAAAAGTCAATTCTCAGCGTTATCACAGTTGAACTGGGGAAAAAAAAAAAGCCAATCGTTGTTGCACTGACACAAGTGTGCAATTGAGATTCACGACAGTCTTAACCGATTTGGTGCGTCTGTAGTCGGACTTCTAATATGCATGGAAGAGGAGGATATAATGCTAATGCACAGGATTACTGAGAAAGTTTAGGTGATTCAAACATTAAAGTCGCTTCACTTCAAGTGCTTGTGTGAGATTAGCCAATGGCGTCATGCTCTATGTATTGAACCACAAAATGTTGGTCACTGGTGTCATGAAAAAAATGTGCACTGCTTTGTAGAAGTATATCCTGTTTGGAAAAAACATCTGATTGATCCGATACATGCAATTTTCATGTTCTGGTTACAATTGAAAGCAAAGTTATGGCTCTCTCTTTTCATTCATTCAGATAAGGGCTTGGACTTGCTAGCCGAAAAACGACTGCTCATTGACGATCGCCCTTGATGCAAAGATGGCTGCCGAGTGGCAAGATTTGCCTAAAAAGTACTTTGGGGTAGTTCTGTTAAAAATAATCATACCATCAAAACACAAGACATTATATCATCATTATATCATTTCATGTTCAAAGTTCATGTTCACAGTTTTGGGATATTTTGGGAAGTATTTTCTTTCTTGCTGAGAGTTACGGGAGCTGGTTAGCTAAAATTGGCATACAGACTAGAGACTGTCACTGTTTTGGACTTTGAAATATGTATAGAACATATACCACCTCTAAAACCACAACCTTCTTGTTATTTTCACTCTTTTGTTTTCGTACAGAATACACATAAACAGCCAGGCTAGCTGTTTCCCCCCTTTTTTTCCAGTCTATTTGTGAGTAAGCTATTCGGCAGCTGGCTGTGTCTTCACATTCACCTCAAAGATATCAAAGTGTTATTGACCTTTCCAAGCCAAAAATTGTTTTTTCCAAAATGTCGAAGTATTGTTTTAAAGCTGACTCAGCATTGTTTTTACACCTGCCTTATGCATGCATGCAAGACTACCACCGTACAGCACTGTGGCTTCATGTGAGCCCTCTGCTCTACTTCTGTCCCTGTCACAGAAGATGTCAGGTATTTAAGCAGGGCAAAGCATTCACACATACGCCTTCCTCTCATCTCTGTGCCTTCCATATCCCTCTCTGGAAATACACACTCCTATTTGGATTCACCCAGCGACAAGATGAGAATCTCACACTAAACACATGCTCATGTAACACATTGCTGTTATGTTTCAGTTGGTGCTGGAGGGTTGACGGTAAGACACAGCTTACCCCCAACTGAGCAGGCATGACTTAGCCTGAGTTTTACAACCAGCCTTATTGATTTACTCATTATCTTCCTTACGGGCGACCACCCTGTAGGGGATCAAAGGCCATCACTCTATCCTGGTCTATGCTGTTCTGTAGAACCAATCACAATGTTTTCTTGCAGTAACATCCTGGTTTACATACAATTGAATTTTCCTTTTTCATTATGTTATTTCATAATAGTTTACAGAGTGTATACATCTTATTCATCTAAAATGCAGATTTGTTGCTAGCATATTTTACAACACTTTTATGATGTTAAGTTGGAGAACTAATTCACTTGTCAGGCCACAGACTAAATGGTGCTGCTAGTTTTGGGTAAGTTCAAGATCAAGTCTCATCTCATCTCTCATCTTCTTTTTGCTTTATCCATGAGGGTCGGGAAGGGATGTTGCCCCTTTTCAGGGGGTTACTGGAGCCAATCCCAGTTATCTCTATGGGCGAAGGCCAGGGTACACCCTGGATGAGTCCCCAGCTCATCGCAGGGCCCTTACTGATGGCGGAGCGGTGACTGCACATCAGGAGCAATTTTGGGGTTCAGTATCTTGCTCAAGGATACCTCGACTTGAAGCTCAGTTTCGCCCACCTTCTGATCACTAGTCAAATGGCTCTACCCACTGAGCTACAGCTGCCCTAAAAGATCAAGTCATTTTCTTTATTCTGACCAGCAATGAGATCGCTATTGGGTAGATTTGGTTTTATCAAATATGCTAGCAAAGCAACACAGTCCATACATTAAAGGTCCCATATTATGAAAAACACGTTTTCTCTGGTCTCTACATGTTTAAACGTTTCCTCCCTGAGCCTGCCAACTCCCAGAATGAGGAAAACAAGTAATTCCTGCATGGTCTCTGCAGCCCACCCACTGGTAAAATGGTGCTCCTACAGGCTGTTCAGATTCAGCTCCTGTCGTTACGTAACCAAAGGAGTCATTTTCATAGGCCGACCTCCTCTGCACGGTGATAGGAGATATCCGAGAGGGATTCATTCCGGAGGTGAAGTTTGGTGTGTCCAGCGGTGAGATAGCAGTGTTTAGCAATGTCGTCACTCAGAGTTAGAAACGCAATTTGCTTTGTTGTTGGTTGTAAAAATCAACATCAGCCTACATTCTGTCCCAGCTACAGAAGAACAGAAGAGACAGTGGTTGCGTTTCATTTTTAATGACAACGTGCCGGCTACGGTTCGTGTAAGTTTGTGTGTGTGTGCTAAACACTTCACATTGGACTGCTTCAGTAACGAGGGTCAGTACAAAGCTGGCTTTGCCTCGACACTGACCCTCGTAAAAGGATCAGTACCAACCATACTGGACCCAGCAACTGCACCCGAGCCACAGGTAAGTGTCGCCGTGGTTTGATACTATTTACAGTTGCCTACGAGTATGGTGAAGTCAGCTGGAAACTGGCTAACTAGTTAGCTCCGCTTCGGTCTGCTATGCAATGGCGTTTGAAGCGAGTTTAATGCTAAAAATATTACGATGGAGCTTGGTTGTCACAGTAAAAAGTCTGGAAACATGTGCAGACTGGAGCCAGAGATGATGCGAACAGTGTCCAAGCGTTTGG
>OMLP01043263.1:0-10505 GCA_900302685.1 Spondyliosoma cantharus | reverse complement strand
TTATTTGTATATTACTTAACTGTCTTCATAATTACAGTACGCTGAACAATGCAATCTTTGTCTGGATTATGTTCGGAGACAAAGTTTCTTTGATCGAATAAAATGTACCGCAGCGGAGTCACGAGGAGGGGGCTGGGGTGGATTGTGTAAAGATGGCAGGATGGCCACACCAGGGTCTATGATTCGTTCCAGACCAATCAGTAGGTAAGTTTAGACAACAAAAACAGTTTGCTTAAGGTTAGAGGAAGATTGAGTTTTCAGTTAAATGTTAACAGAAAAAACCTCATGTCTCAACACTCATTGGGCATTTCCCAATGGCAGTGCCAGAGGACACGTAACAGAGAGCTCAAGGCACCAACCTGGCCTCCAAATTCCCCAGATCCCATCTAGCAATCCCTGGGATGTGCCAGAACAAGTCCAGGAAGGATCCAGGAAGGCTTCACCCCTCAAGCCCACAGTACTCAAAGGATCCACCACCAATGCTCTGTTGCCAGACACCACAGGAGTCCCCCCAGAGATCCTGTGTGGGGCCTCCATTTGACCTCCTAAACAAAGTCCAACTAAACCCACTGAATGCTACCTGCCCAGAACCATATAGTCCAGGGAGTCTGAGCAAATACCTGGCATCGGCTGACAGACACTATGAACATTCATTTCAACAGCTGATGTGTGAGTCATCTTTGTAGCATTCAGCTCTGAAGTCAACAGGAGGTATTTATTTATGCCAACTCATTGTCTGTGATGACATTGTGCTAGTGTGGTTTTTGTGTGAGGTTGCAGGCTCATCCTTATTACTTTATAAGTGGTTAACACGCCTGACATTGTGAAATGAGTGGTGGACAGCTTGGTTGGTTAATCCAACGCATGTGCATTCCCCAATTATATTGCTCCTTAAGCTTTTTCCTTCTTACTATTAAAACTACACTGCTGAGCATTCTGGGACACAAAATTCTAACTATACATACAGAACAAAGGAGAGAATGCAACCGTGAATAAATGCAATAACAATGAATGATGGTCGACCAGTATGAACCAGATGAAGATGTGTTTGGAGAGCCGTAATACTACTTTCACACTGGACATAAAACCCACTAACAACCACCAACATCTGACTTTTGTCTTCAGGGGCAAAGGCTCCAACCAGTTGAGAGAATCTAACTTTGTGAAAATTTGGCTTGGCTGCGGTTGACATTTGAACCGATATGGTAGCGATACCAGTACATGGAATAGGGACCCATACCCAACAGTACCTTTTCTTGATACTTTACTCTCTCTGTAATAATAACAATGTAATATCAGTTGTAAAATACAAGACGCTAAATCAGGGGTAACACAGGAATTTCTTCCAAAGAGGACAAAGACCTGGAAATGGCTGGACAAACTGGTTTTGCCCTATGAACTTGACTCACTCTGGATTACTGGACTAAAATGGACAAACTGTTGGAATATAAGCACAGGATTGGACTAAAATAAACGGAAGTAACCATCCAAAGTAGAAGAAGCAGCACCAACATCGTCTGTTATTTTGTTGCTGTTGTCACTATTGCAGTGCTTGCATACATACTATGCAACTCACATGCTATTTTTTTCTTACTAAGGTTTCGGATATAGCATATCATGACAAAAAAAAACGGTATGTTAGTAAGGATTTTATCCTTGGGGTAAGGTTACCAGATTTTCTGAAATGAAAACCAGCGACAGTTTAGTGGGCAGTTTATCATTGAAATATCCAGTGTTATCTAAGAAATGAAAAAAGTGGGCTGTTCTGGCTTCATGTGTTTTGACCATTGTAATTGTTGTACTGGATGTTGTTGTGTTGTGTTGCCTTGGTCAGCTTTGCATTTTACATTACAAATATTGGAGTGTGACTTGTTGCAGAGGTGACATTTCGCCCTCTCTCTCTTCCTTTCTCTACTCTAAAGATGCGCTAAAGATGGGTACCAGAACTGGCATCTTCTGATTTAATTCAATCGATTCCTTTTTAAAAGTACAGAGTTCTGTACCCAACCCTAATGAAGAAGGGTTCAAATGTTTACAAGGGTGTTCTTTAAAAGTAGGAGTTTCAACCACCACAAGTTCTAAAAACATCTATCTATCTATCTTTAAGACACATTTTTCACAGCTTCATTAATGTTTCTCATATACAAGGATTTTAAGAAAAGCATATTTCATCCATGTTTTCCATTTATAAAGTTTATTCAGCACATACTGCAGACAATAGAAACCACAGAAAGAAACAGTTATGTCAAATCGACCCAAAGAAAAAAAAGAACAAAGTCAATAAATACTGGTATAAATTCACTTATTGATCCTTGGTTAACCAGGGGCGGGGGTGGTACCAGCTGTAGTAGTAGTTGTAGCTGCAGTGGTAGTTGTAGGTGCAGCAGTGGTGGTGGTTGCAAGTTGTTGTAGGAGCTGAAGAAGGAGCTGGAGCAGTTGGGGACTCACTGTTGTAGTTGCAGTTGTAGTTGTAGCCTGGATGGTGGTACAGTTCACAACAATAAGAAACATTAATTGTCAAACATACAGCAGAGGCGTTTTAGGGATTTTGATGATAGTTGACATTCAGGTGTGTTGAATGTTGAATTCTAGAGGATAGGGAAAAGTTCTCACCTCTTCCGAGCTTGAGCCAGAGCTAGAGCTGGAGTCTGACCGAGCAACTCGTCTGTGTGCTGCCTCCATCTGCAGAAAATACACAAGTAATTTGATATTGCCCAAATTACACTATTACAATACAATGTTGATACTGAGTATGAGACTGTTTCACTTACAGGCTGAGCCAGAGCGAGGCTCAGGAGGCATCCAAGCACAAATACTTCCTTCAGCATGGTTACAGTGATCAGACCTGTTGAAAAGAAAATAATAAGAGACTTGATCAGATGAACAGTTTTAACAAAAAATCCCTTCCACCAACCTCACATAGAAAATAAACAATCAGAAGATTTAATTACCTTCAGATCTTCAGAACATCAGCAGACGAGCAGATGATCGAGGGTTTGTTGTGTTTCTCTGAATGTTGAGCGTTTCTTTTATACAGTTTCAGGATCTGATGTCATCTCATCAACACATTGCATTGTTGGGAAATTGCAAATATTATGAAATCTTCCACGTCCACATCTTAAGGTGAGGAAATAGTCTGGGTAGTTCTAAGAGACACACCTGTACAGTATGATGGATACAGCGTGTTTACTGTAATAATCCTTCTAAATAATTGATGATAGCCAGTTGGATTTGTCTCAGAATGTTATCCATCTTTTTTTTGTGCTAATTTGGAACTGTCCTTAACCCACCTGCATGATATAATTTTGTTCAGTATAAACCCAGCTATAATATATGACATTTCATTTTGTCAATTTATCAAAGTGTAAAGCTGCCTGAGACGGCTGAGGTTTTATCAGGTGTGAAATTTGTCAGAAGTACGTACAGTATGTGTTATTTACAAGAGTCAGACAAAATAGTTCTGGGAAATGGTGAATATGTTTCTTCCATCCTATCTTCTATCTACAACACATCTTTTTGCACAGCTTCATTTATCATTAAAATATCCAGTGTTATCTAAAAAATGAAAAAAAGGGGGGGCTGGTTTCATGTGTTCTGACCATGGTAACTGTTGTACTGGATGTTGATGTGTTGTGTTGGTCAGCTTTGCATTTTACATGTGGCACAGGTGACACCTCACCCTCTGTCTCTTCCTTTCTGTACTCTGAAGATTCACTATAAGGTACTGGAATTTGGCACTGTTTGATTGTGTATTGGTACTCGGAAGTACTGATTTAATTCAATTGGTTCCCTTAAAAGTACAGAGTTCGGTACCCAACCCTAGTGAAGAAGCGTTCAAATGTTTGCAAGAGTATTTTTCTTTCTATAGAGGTAGGAGTTTCAACCACTAAACATTCAAAAAACAAAGACATTATAAAAGGCCAAGATTTTTTTTTATTAAAAACGGTATCTAGTTAGTTGTTATTAAAAGTTTTTAACAGCATGGTGGGGTAGTGGTAGTTGTAGCAGGGGCAGGTGTGGTAACAGCTGTAGTAGTAGTTGCAGCTACAGTGGTGGTTGTAGGTGCAGCAGTGGTGGTGGTTGCAAGTTGTTGTAGGAGCTGAAGAAGGAGCTGGAGCAGTTGGGGACTCACTGTTGTGGTTGCTGTTGTAGTTGCAGTTATAGTTGTAGCCTGGATGGTGGTACAGTTCACAACAATAAGAAACATTAATTGTCAAACATACAGCAGAGGAGTTTTAAGGATTTTTACCATTGTTGAGGTTCAGGTGTGTTGAATGTTGAATTCTACAGGACAGAGAAAGCACTCACCTCTTCCGAGCTTGAACTAGAGGATGACCGAGCAACTCGTCTGTGTGCTGCCTCCATCTGCAGAAAATCCACAAGTCACACATTTGAGTAACTGTATTATCAACATATGAAGATACCTGTGTTGATACTGAGAATGAGAATATTTCACTTACAGGCTGAGCCAGAGCGAGGCTCAGGAGGCATCCAAGCACAAATACTACCTTCAGCATGGTTACAGTGATCAGACCTGTTGAAAAAATAATAATAAGAGACTTGATTAGATGAACAGTTTTTCCAAATACCAGCGAAATCACCCTTCTACCAACCTCACATAGAAAATAAACAATCAGAAGATTTAATTACCTTCAGATCTTCAGAACTTCAGCAGTCTGTCTTGCAGATGATCGAGGGTTTGTTGTGTTTCTCTGAATGTTAAACGTTTCTTTTATACAGTTTCAGGATCTGATGACATCTCATCAGCACATTGCATTGTTAGGAAATTCCATCTCCACATTTCAAAGTGAGGAAATAGGCTGGGTAGTTGTGGTTACTTTAATAATCCTTGTTAGTAATTGATGATTGCCAGTTGGATTTGTCTCAGATTGTTATCCAACTTTTTTCCTTTTTCTTTTTCTTTTTTTGCTAATTTGGAACTGCAGAGAATATAGTGGTGTTGATCCAGAATTCCAAGCAATCTAATATAATGTGTGTGAGAATACTAAGGTTGAAACAGCATCATTACGACTTGACCCAAAACAAAGGTGATGTTAAAAAGTTAGTGCAAATATTTTCATGGAGCAGCTGTAGTAGTAGTAGTTGTAGCTGCAGTGGTGGTTGTAGGTGCTGCAGTGGTAGTTTGTAAGAGGGCAAGAAGGGGCTGGAGCAGCTGGGCATTCACTGTTGCAGCCGCTGTTGTACTTGTAGCCTGGATGGTGGTACAGTTCAAGACAATCAGAAACATTCATTGACAGAAACACAACAGAAGAGTTTCTAAGGATTTTTACAGTAGTTGATGTTTAGGTGTGTTGAATGTTGAATTCTAGAGGACAGAGAAAGCACTCACCTCATTGGAGCCAGACTCAGAGTTAGAGCCAGACTCTGACCGAGCAACTTGTTTGTGTGCTGCACCCATCTGCAGAAAATCCACAAGTCATATGTTTGATGCTGCCCACATTATACTATTAAAATAACAGTAATATCAACATATAAAAACACCGGTGTTGATACTGAGTATGAGAATGTTTCACTTACAGGCTGAGCCAGAGCGAGGCTCAGGAGGCATCCAAGAACAAATACTTCCTTCAGCATGGTTACAGTGATCAGACCTGTTGAAAAGAAAATAACACGAGACTTGATCGGATGAACAGTTTTTCCAACATATCAGTGAAATCTATATTTCATCAAACTTCCAGGGCAAATACAGAAACAAACGACTGTATTTTAATTTTTTAATTTTTTAAAATTACCTTCAAGATGCTGTTGATCGCAGACGGTCGAGGAGGTTGTTGTCACGTTGCTCTGAATGTTGAGCTATTCTTATATACAGTTACAGGAGCGGCTGTAATCTCGTCCCCATATTGCATTGATGGGACAATGCAATTATTATGAAATCTTCCACCTCCACATTTTAAAAGGTGTGGCCATAGGCAGGCCAGGTAATGATCAGACACACCTGGACATTATGAAAGATACAGTAAATAACATAGTTCATAAATAACGCATTTGTCCATTGAATCAATTGGATTAGTCTCAATTTCTAATCCAATGGACTGATCATGTTTGTGACTTTTAATGCATTTATTTTGGTCTTTGTTCAGCAACTTTTTAATTGTCCTTTCCACAACTACATGATATTTTTGTGTTTAGTACAAGGTGCAGTCACAAAACATTACAGCTGTGTGGTCGAGATCAAAATAAATGTTGCGTTTGGACATGGGTGTGGTATGACCTATCAGTACTGAGTACACATGTAATAACATAGTAATGACTACTGAGTAATTGGTCAGAACATCAACATGTTGACAGGCGTCAGGCTGCTGTGATCCCATAGCAAGATGGTTTCTAGTCTAGTATTGTCTGGTATTGCCATTTTTAATGCCAGTATTTCAGTTCAAATTCATGAATTATGCTGTGTCAGTGTTTTATCAATTTAAATTAATCAGGTCCTGCTTCCTGCCTTCTGACATCTAAAGAAACTCAGGTCTGCGGTAACTTGAGTCATATTTGGGTTTTATTGCATCATATGTAATTTGGGACACTGTAGTGATCAAATCATTTCTCAACACTTGCAAGAAGGTATTGTTGGATTCCATCAGGTGTATGTAATTAATCGTACAAGATGTTATTTGTAAAAAGTTATTATATTTTTATTTCCAGAAGGTTATGCTAATTTTATTGCTTAAATTGTTCCCAAAAAGTTGTCATGACATTGTGCTAGTGTGGTTCCTCTTGGGCGTTGAGGCATGTCCACAATACTTATTGAGCATTGTTAAGATGTCCAGACACTGAGCTGAGTGGTGGACAGCTCAGTTTGTTTATCGTACATACATGTGTTTTCCTCATATATAGTGTTCCTCACTTAGCCTGTTTCCTAGATTGTGTACTGTGTCAAACAGTAAACAGCACAAGCTTTATTTTTTTATTATAAAAACTAAACTGCTGGGGTGGGGTAAGAATAAAAAAAATAAAAGATTTTCTGTTACACAATGAAAATATGATAATAAATAGAATAGAATATAGAATAGAATATCTTTATTGTCATTGTAACAGGTACAACAAAATTAAGTGTAGTCCTTATTCAGTGCAACATCTATTGAGGTAGTAGATGCATATATAAATACATAAATAAAAACTACTTTATGCATATTAATGCTAAGAACAAATAGGAGGCACACCCATACATACATCCACATTTACCACATTGCACATAGCCCTTTTGACAAAGGTAAGTTGTGAGAACTATGCTTTAGTACCACTATTCAATGCAGTTATTGCTGTTGGATAAAAGCTGTTTTGTAGTCTGTTTGTTCTTGTTTTCATGGACATGTATCTCCTGCCTGACAGCCAGTGGCTCTGCTAGAGTCTGTTGGGGCCCTAGGGAAAAAGAATCCCCGGGGGCCCTTCAACCAGCATTCAGCACCATTATGTTATAAATAATCTGACATCAAAATTTCTTTACGAAATCTAAAAAATCTTTTATTTCATTAGAATTTTCAAAATATAAATAATAATAAAAAACAAAACAATAAATAACTAAATAACTTCAACGTTGTCACATTGCAAATAACCCACATTATAAGGCCAGTGCTCCTCGATGCATAAAGCATTGATTTTGGCTATTCAAATGCTGCCACTTCTGCATGTCCTCACATCAAAAGACCTTTGGAAAATTGTGCTCTACTGAACAAAAAGCTAGTGTTCACATTTGTAGAATTTTCAAAGTATAAATATCAACAACATTAACAACCTTGTAATTTTAAAAATATAAAGAACAATAAAAACAGAACAATAAAAACATAAATAACTTCAACGTTGTCGCAACTGGTGCAAAGTGAAGTGTTTGTAAGAGACTTATTTGTGCAGGTGTCCCCGCTGTCCGCTCCCTCATCTCGGATCACCGTATCCGGTGATCCACCGTTCATTCACAACGAGCTGTTGGAGAATGAGCTGCGGAGGTACGTGAAGTTTGCCAGCGGCTTTAAAAGTGTGAGTTTGGGGTGTAAGGACCCCAAACTGAAACATATCCAGTCTCTGAGGCAGCAGGTGTTCATGTTCCTGGACTCGCCCATACAAACACTGGAAGTGTCCTTCAGAGTGAAACACGGTGACGGCTCTTGCCAGCTCAGGACAGATCAAATGTTTTGAATGTGGAGATGTGGGTCATAAACACTACGCCTGTCCACACAAACAGCAGGCGGCAGTGATACGGTGGGTGGCACAGATCATGCGGCTCCTGCGGGCTCTGTTGCCAGCGGCGGCAGTGCTCGGTCAGCGGACAGTCCACTAACCGAGCCCATGTCCGCTAGCTAGGTCACGTAAGCGTAAAAGAATAAATGCCATTTCATTTAGTCTAACGCTAGTTTGGCTGAAGTTACCAGCATTCAGTTATTTAACGTTACTGACACTTAATCGTCATTATCTGCTCCACTTACCACTGTCTTGCTTTCTTTTTTCTTCATTCTCCTTTTTTCCAGAGAGATAACTCCTCTTCATCATTCTTCATTGACTCTCAACGATAACTAACGTTAATGTTAAAGTACGCGTATCATCCAGTTCGATGGGGATGACTTGGGGCTCCTTTAGGGAGGTTTCCTACTGACATGTCATTGTAAATCATGTGTTGGGAGTGGGGGGCCCAGTCTACAACCATAGACATAAGGCTACAACGTGAGACATTATTATGGGGTACAGTTTGTCAGACCTCGGGGGCACCCTATCAGCCAGGGGCCCCAAGCAGTTGCCTGCCTTGCCTGTTCACAAGCTGCGCCTCTGCTGACAGCAGTAGTTTGAAGAGTGTGTGACCGGGGTGTGATGGGTCCTGTATGATGGTTTTGGCCTTTCTGAGGCAGCGGGAACTGTGAAGTTCTTCCAGTTCTAAATATAAGAGAGATAGCTTGATAACTTGTCAGTGTGATTTCAGTGACTTGTTTATTCCTTTTTAGTAACTCAAGGGAAAATGCTGAACATGAGTGTCCAGAAAAAATAAGCATATATTGAATTATCAGCTTTTCTCTGCCAGTTTGGTTCCTCCTTTTTCTGCTGAAAGAGGAGAAGCTTCATATGCATTTTATTTTGTAGCCAAAATGTATTTTTTTTTTCATAATTTGACAGTATTAATATATGTTTGCCCTTTGATATTTACTCAGATTTGAAATTACCTACTTTTATGCAGGGATTTTTACTACAATTAGTAGCTGAATTAAATATTTCTGAAGAAACAGTACTTAAACTTGAGGGTAAAATTCTATTCCCTGTAAAGGTTTACTACAAATATGTGCCTATGAGATGTAAACTGTTACATATGCAAACAACCTTTTTCCTGTTCAATCACAGTGTTTCCAACACATCAAACATTTATTCCCCTTTTTTTCAGGAGATGTCAATAAAAGTAGAGTTGCAAAAGAAAATCATATTTGTAACTGCCAGCAGAACTGGCTCATATTGACCACAGTCCTCACAAGACAGACACAGACGCAGTCAGGTGAAATTGTCTAACTATGTTATAAGTTCTATGATGCACACCTTTCTACACAGCTTTATCAACGTGTCTCATACATATGAAAAACAAGACAAATAAACATACTGGGTTCAGGTTTTGCATTTGTGAAATTTATTAAGCAGGCAGTACAGAGAATACAGAGAAAGAAAACAGCTGTCATGACAAACTGACTGAAAAACAAAGCAGTTGTTAAAAAACAATGTTATTCAGAACTGGTTGTCATTGACTTATTGATCACTGGATACACTGAAGACTTTATCTTGTGCTAGAAGTAGCTGATTCAGTGGTATAATAGCCAGCGCTGCAGTGGTAGTTAATTGCCATAAGAGCTGAAGAATGAGCTGATCTACTGTTGTTGAACCAGCTGCTGTTGTGCTGAAACTGTTGCAACTTAACATTCATGTTAAAACAGCATTATGACAACTTGACCCTAAACAAGGTTGATTAAGTCAATGCCATTGAACACTATTTTTAGATTAACTTTGTGACTATGGAGCAAGTGTAGTAGTAGTTGTAGCTACAGTGGTGGTTGTAGGTGCAGCAGTGGTGGTGGTTGCAAGTTGTTGTAGGAGCTGAAGAATGAGCTGGAACAGTTGGGGACTCAATGTTGTGGCTGCTGTTGTAGTTGCAGCTGTAGTTGTAGCCTGGATGGTGGTACAGTTCACGACAATAAGAAACATTAATTGTCAAACATACAGCAGAGGAGTTTTAAGGATTTTTACAATCGTTGACATTCAGGTGTGTTGAATGTTGAATTCTAGAGGACAGAGAAAACACTCACCTCGTCGGAGTCAGAGCTAGAGCTAGAGTCCGACCGAGCAACTCGTCTGTGTGCTGCCTCCATCTGCAGAAAATCCACAAGTCACACATTTGATGCTGCCCACATTATACTATTACATTAACTGTAACTGTATCAACATAAAGACACCTGTGTTGATACTAAGAAAGAGAATGTTTCACTTACAGGCTGAGCCAGAGCGAGGCTCAGGAGGCATCCAAG
>OMLP01043224.1:0-20142 GCA_900302685.1 Spondyliosoma cantharus | reverse complement strand
GAGTATTTCGTCCTATCGAGTACATCCAGCCCTTCACAGCCTTGTCTAAAGAACCTCGGAGCATTTTGCCAAGTTTGTATTTTTATGTTTTTGTAATTCCTCTGCAGAAGAGTGACCTTGTTTTTGATAACGTTTTTGGTTAGATTTAAGAAGTAGTTTTGATTCCTTTTCTTGTTTCCTCCCTTTTGGAGCGCCTTTTGTTTCTTTATAGTCCTGATTAGTGTAGCGTAGATTTTTACTATTGTCTGCTTTGTTTTTTCCCTCCATGAGAGTGTTTTAGTTGAGTTTCATATAGTGTATTTAGAGTTCAGATCAGAGTAGTGTTTTTCCTCTTGTTTAGAGTGATTTTTATTTCATTTTATTTCTGTTTGGGTTTATGTCACCGCTCACTTTGGTGACGTCAAGATTTTCGTAGCCTGTTTGTTTGTCACCCTGTCTAGCGAGATACAGAAACATCAAAATAAAAACCTGTCATTACTGTTCTCTGTCTGCATCTGAGTCCTCTTTTAAAACCTAGGTCTGACAGTATTCTGACATGGCTGCGCATGGTGGCTTTCATGAGTTCACCTGAAACTACTTTTTTCACTTAAAGCTAGACTCTGACATTTGCTATCACAGCTGACATTAGCTAACGTTAGCTGTGATAGTTCATAGATAGCTGGCATGCCAGACCTTTTCCCAGCAGACCTATGGTTTGGTTTGAAATAAATGCCTTACTTCCGTAACTTCAGTTACAAATGTCCCTACTATGAGCTTGTCGTCCTGTGCTGTTAAACCCATCCATCCAACCAAGACTTCCATCCTATGCTGACTTGTCACTCTTTATACTACTTTCCTCACCTCCTCCTTTGCAACCATAATAATAAATACATACACCAGAGCATGGACATCGCAGCCATTATGTGAGACTTTTAAAAAATTGCTAGTTTTGTCTCCCCAACTTTTTGGGACTTCATTCTGTGCTTCATTAGCTATAAAATCCAATCCACTTGATTATTGTAAGAATACCTAAATTAATGACACTCCATACCACATTTTCTGCTACCTTACTGTACCGAGGCACATTGACATTGCTGCGGTGCTTATAACGGGGATTGTGACCTGTCCCCCCCAAAAAAAACACACTGCACTCAGTGGCTGTTGCACTCCCTCCTGGCTGGCAGCTGCGCATCTTGGATTACATTCCGCTCTTTGCTCCCGGAGTGTCTCTGGGTGAGAGATAGCAGACAGGCTGAATGTCTGAGGGGCATACTGCCCTCAATGAGCAGCCCTGTGACAAATGCCATCAAGCTAGGTTTGTATGAGGAGGCAGTCCTCCCTTTACACGCCCTGCCTGTCCGCTCTCTCTAGTCCAGAGACACCACTGTGATCCGAATGGGCCGGTGTGTTTAAAGATGAAATACAGGTGGCGATCTGCTCTCTGCTGCCAGTAATGCAGACATGCCAGCGCACATGTATAAATGCACACTGTGGCGTAGACCATTTACATGCAAACATAATAAGCCTTAAAGCAGAGGGAGAGAAAGAGGGTAATTAAATGAAAAAGTAAGGAAGTGAAGTAAACAAAAAGGGAAGAAGGGTATAAAGACTGGGAGTAATATTTTTATTTGTTATTATCTTAAATCTTTTTATCTTAAAACTCTTTTTACTGTTACTGCAGTGCTTCCATAACATTTGATGATACAACTGGCCAATTTATAATAGTGTGTGGTTATGGAATTTATGAAAACGAAAACAGCAAAGTCATTATTGGTGATTAATTATTTCACATTAATTTAAATACAAAAATGTTAAAGCTAAATAAAGGTTGGAAATGTTAACAAATGTGTATTTTTAGCCAAAACATTACACTATATCACAAGTCTGTGAAACACAGCTATTATACATTAGTCATTCAATCAATTTACATACATTTAACTTCATATTATTTTCCAATATGTGATCTGGGGCACTTTCTCTTGATGAAATTGCCAAATGCAGGCCTACCAATAATTGTTCTCACGCTCCTATTGGCAGATGAAGTATCTAATCATCTATTAAAAGTCACCAGAATACACGAAAGGAAATCTACTCCATCAAAAAAGTTTTGAGGAGAGTACCCCAAACTTCTGTTAACATTGTCCCACCCACATTTATATGCTTCCTAGGTTGGTTGCACCAGAAATTGCTGCCTAAAAAAAAAAAGAAAAATATATGGATTTTGACAAGCTCCTCTCATGGTAAACCTATATAAATGTGTTTTTCTGAGCATGGGCTGAGATCTAGACATAAACACTGATGACCAACATCATCAGGTTAATTTCATTTATGACCAAATACCTGCCAAACTAATAACATTCCATCAGTCTGACAATACAATGCAATACCTGACAAACATCTGCATCCTGAGGTTCAGCATGCATGCTTTCACATTTTTACTGTGAGCAGGTTGATGTTAGTATCTTGCTCACAGTACCATGTTTCAGTGGGATTTAAACCTTACACAGGTGGATTGGTATGGTTTCTAAGGTTGGGAATAATGTCACATAACCAAATGTTCATGTACTGTTACTACCTATATTAAAAAAAGAATAGAATATCAAAATTATCTGTAAGGCGTTGACTTATTTGTACAGAACTGCAGCTAGTGTTGCCTCTTATTTCTCTCTGTCTGTGCAACAAATACAAAACTTATCTGAGCATGACATCACTGTGCACAGTGTGCACAGTGTGCACAGTAACACAGTGTGGTGGAGTTGAGTGAAATTATGCTCTCCTTGATGGTTAGTGAGTCTGTCCACTTCCATATCTTTCGCCTCAGGGGAGCTGAGCTCTGAATGTCTCTGGTGTCCCAATTACATCATAAAAGCACTCATTATTAACAGCTTTAGAACAACATTCAAGGGCAAACGACTTTGAAATGGGAAACTTGATGTTTTCTTTTCTGTCTCTCTTCACACCACATATTTGATTTAGCTACTTCTCAATAGTAATTCACTTTGATATGGTTTTCCACATAAACAAAGCTATGTGGCTGGAAGCATGCCGCTGGCCGATGGAGTGTTTCGGCCATAGGAATCCATATCGTAACAGCTAGCACTGTCTCCACAGAAATGGAAACGGTGCCATCAGCATTAAGAGAAGGGGAATCCCTTTTCTGATTGCTCCCAGTGTGTGTGTATGTGTGTAAGAGGAAGCAATGAGGGAGGGAATGATTGTCTGTGTTTATTGAACTGTGTGTTTGTGTGAAGGTGTGTGTGCATCACGCTGACTAGTCTCATGATAGCTTGGCTGTGTGATGTAGACTGGTGCTCAAAGCACACTCCACTAGATAGTGTGTGCGCTTTTACCTGAAACAGTCACTGTGTGTGTGTGTGTGTGTGTGTGCTGTTTTTTTTCCTTATACGGACAGAGGTTGTGTTAGAGGTAACAGTGACAGTGAGAAAAAAAGGAAAGAAAAAAAAAGTTTGTTGTTTGTTTACGTGACTACTAATCAAACACCAATTACAGATATAATGTAATTTATCCATAATTATTAGACATTTGTAACTTATTTGACAGAATTATGTTATCCCAATTTTTTCCATCAGCGTTCAAACCTAGAAATCCTATTATTTTATTCATGGACCCCCAGGTACAACAATGGACAAACCAAACTCTTCCGTTTTCACCACACCACTTATACCACTAAATCTTGCACACTGCATCTATAAAGAACAAACAAACATGCAAATAGACAAAATACCCTCAACACTGTGACAACAAATATATCAAATTTAAGGTGAAATAGTCGATGAATAAAATAAATTGAATACACATTCACCACTTTGACACAATCCTAGTAGCATAAAGAAGTACACACAAACAGTAAAATATGTTGTATTGGACTTGTAGCATTCCTGTATTGGCTTGTGGACGTTCAAACACCTACGTGTTCCTTCTACACATGAAAAATACTCCAAACTATTTTCAGTAAACACTTACTGAGAACCCTCTGCCATTTATTATTGTAGCTATATACACTGCACTGTTTAAATTAAGATGTATTAAAATTTTACATAAAAATGTACAAAACCTTTGATCCGGAGACTTGCTGTAACGAATGAATGCAATGCTGCATTGCATGACATGAGGTTGTTCATAGGCAATGCCAGTGGCATTAATACTATACTTTCAGACTTATAGGCTTATCAATATCCATCCAATCCAAAATCAGTCTGAGGGGGATTTCTTATTCTGCAGTCCTTAGTCTGTCCTCACACCCTCAGAAGGTCTAGGGCTGCAGCTCAATACTTCATTCTTGTCTTCCTGTTGCTAATGGACACAGTGAGAGAAGTGCAGTAGCAAGAGAAAAACCTCCTTCAACTGCACTCCATCATATCTTACCCACCTAAATTCTGCCATGCAGTGTATTTGGAGGTGATATATACTAGCATGCACAGTTAACAGCCAACAAGATGATAAAACTCTTTACATTTGGAACCTCGGTGGAAGCTCAGGTTTTGGGGAGTGCCAGAAAGGCCTTAATTCCCTTATCACTTTGTACATGTATGCTATTATGTCTTATAACACCATTTTAAGTAGCATTAGCGAATCGGGTACCCCCTTCAGCCCCACAAAAGGCAAAGCTTCAATGGAAAGGCCCATCCCACCGTTTATAAAAGCGTCCCAAAAAGCGGGACCTTTTTTTTGAGTGCCACCTCCGAGAAAGCTGTAAGCACTGATCCCAGCTGTATGTATTTGCAAGGCCTCCGGAATTAATCCCAGCAATTTTTCTGCACCACTTGTGCTTGTGATAAAGGAAGCCTGAGCATTCAAATGGACTGGGTCCCTGGCGGCATTAAGTTCTTACCATATTGGGCTGCAGTCAGGCCTGCAGTGTGAAGAGAGGACTGGGGCAACTACTGAGCCTTGCTAGGCTTAAAACTCTATACCTCTCTATCTTTGCCTCCCTCTCTATTCTAGCTAATCTTTCGATCTCACCAATAAGGAAACAAATGCAGCAGGTGAATAGGTCAGAGGCATCCTCTCCTGCGACCAGTATCAGTGTAAGATATGCAGTTATCGTGTCGTTCACATGTATTTACCTTCATACCTAAACTAATTAAAGGCAAGTTAATTCAAGTGGTCATAATCTTTGGAGGTCCTTTAAAGCTTTTTATAACTTACGTGCCCTTTTTCGAGTTCACAGCTTGCCTTACAAATTTGAATTTAGCATGGCTGTATTTTTAAATGCTTCAACCCAACTGACCCACTGACTGGGCCAGTCATAATTAACCCATGCTGTACACTGCCTGACTTTGCTTACAGACAGAGAACTTTAGGATTTACTAATAGTGGTATTTCATAGGTAGATTTCAGTAAATACAGAATAAAAAAAGGAAATAGAAAAGAAATAAAGAAAATACTATGTGTTTCACTTTCAGTTAAAGTTTGGGAAGGCATTAAAACAACATTTAGAATTGTGCTGGGAAATAAAACTGCACGGCCCTTGACCCCAAAAGCCTTAGGTTTGCTGTGTGTCAGGATGCAGTAAATGTATTACTAGCCCCCACAGCGTCAGCTGTTAATGTTTTAACCGTGTGTGTGTGTGTGTGTGTGTGTGTGTGTGTGTGTGTGTGTGTGAGTGCGTGTGTGTGTGTGTGTGCGTGCGTGCGTGCGTGCGTGCGTGCGTGCGTGCGTGCGTGTGTGTCATCATGGTTAAATGTGGTCCTGGTGATGCCTATTATAGCATGAACTACCACAGAAGTAGTTTTGAGTACTTGAGGTTGTTCTTCAGGTGTTCATATGTCTGCCATCCATTTGTTGACATGATAGCATCACAACCATCATTAAGTCTGTTGGGCCTCTTTTCCCAAGTGCATAAACTGTGAATCTCTCACTTTGTGAAATATCAGTTTCAGTCTGTCTTAACCTCCTTCCAGAGTGGACTGACGTGAGCTCCTCCTCTACAATGTCACTAATCATTGTTTTGTGTTTTATATCACTGTGCGGTTTTCCTTTGAGCCCCTATGGGTCTGACAAACCTCCTCCTGTAATGCTCCCACAGGATGAACTGTATTGGGGAGGGCGGACAGCTAATGATGTCAATTAACTTTCCCCTACAGTGATTGCTGCAACATTTCTTAACATTGTCATGTCAGTTGAGGGTGACGATGTCTGCGGACATTTCCAAATGGTTGCTTAAAGCTGAGGAGTCCCTTCACTTCTTTTGTTTCCTTGTGCTGAAAGAATGCTTTTTTCATTCCTGCAACCTTGTTTACTGAGAATGTGGTTTAAAATGTTAAGTACAGAACAATTGCCTGTATCTTTAACAATAAAAAATATTATGTGTAATAATAATACTTATTATTATTTATTACACTGTATATATGGATATATTCTAGTAGAATGTGCATTTCTTGTATTTTTGTTCTGTTTTTGTTGTTCTTGCTTATAGTTTTTATTTTTCTGCATATTTCTGGGACATTGAATGGGAGCAGCTGTAACGCAAGCAATTTCCCCTCGGGAATCAATAAAGTATTTCTGATTGTGATGAAAAATAAAATCATTTCAAAGAAGGGGAAAAAAGAGATATGTTATTGCTTTTGCTCTCAGGAAATGTTCTTGCACAATGCCTCACTTCTGTAGATCTTAAGTCTAGATTTGGATTTGGGATTATTCATATCAATGTAAGGAGATAACTCTCTAAAATGGACATGATCAGGATGGATAAACTCAACAAATGCGGATATTTTGTGTTATCAGAAACCTAGCATGACTGCAATGTTTATCGCAAAGACTTTCAAATTAAAGGCAGTGGAGTGGCTATTTATATCAAATCAGTTAAGTGTACACTTTTTAACATATTTGGTTATTTACGTTGCCATTAATGAGCCTTTCCTTTACTGCAGTAACACACTGACTAGGGATAAGTACTTCATACAACCCGACATCAGAAGACCCAAACTATCCCTTTTAATAACTTTCAGAGTAAATAAATAACTTTAGTTATGTTGAAATTGAATTATCTTAAAATCTTAATTTTATGCCGGTGGTATGTTATAGCCCCCATCTGCCCCGAGAACTCATCATCTACTCTTGTTAAAGTTATGTTGCTGAAATACAATGAAATAATGTTGGTTGGTTACTTGAACTGGGATTGGTTACAATGAATCAATCCAAGACCCAATCCTAAATGTTGACAAAAATCGAAAAAATATGCCCATTAAATTTGTTGCGTCAGGTGTTTTCTTAAAGGATGTGATTGATCATTGTGTGATGCGGTTGTGCAAGATACAAGAATCCCTAAAAGTAAGCCTTGTTTTGTTGAGAAAACATAATATGAAGATGTTTGTTAAGCAGGCTTTTTTACTTGATTTACTTGTTTAATTGGGAAAGAACAGCCTGTTTTCATAACATTGAGCTGGGATAGCATTCATAAAGGCTTCATTGATATTGTAAAAACACGCCACCCCATGCAGAATTAGAATAATATAATAAATTATATAAATGATTATCCTTATCAGGATTATTAGGATGAATGATAACTGAAAATTATCATGAATGTTAAATTATTTTAAGAGGCATTTTATTTCCTGTTTTTTTTTTGTTTAACTCTGAGAATTCTAGTAGACTTGTGGCAATCCTCAGGTTTTAAATTTTGACCACAACAGAAGTTATTTGGCCTTTGATGAATTTAAACTAGAAAACTATATAATTTAGAACCTCTGTTTCGAAAATTCGGTCAACAAAGTCAACAAATAAAATCCCCAGGGACTGGAAAACTGCCTTTGTAATTCTGCTATTGCAAGGTGGTAATCCAAGCATCTTAAATAATTATAGACAAATCTCTACACTCTCTGTTTTGGCAAATGTGCTTAAATCTCTGGTCAGTGAACAAATGAAATAATATCTGGCTTCCGATTCCATGCTGTCTGAATTTTAGTCAGAATTTCGAGAAGAAAAAAAAAACACACAACTGCTGTCATGAAGGTCACAAATGATATAATTGAAGCCTTCACTAATAAGCACTGCTGTCTTTCATTGTTGATACATTTTGTAAGGCCCTTGATACTGTTGAATATGATCCTGTAATTGGACAGGGATGGTTGGATGGTTTGCAAACTACCTCTCAGACAGAACCCAGGCTGTTCAGGTAGATGGTGCTGCCCCTGATGAACTGCAGGTCCACAAGTCAAGCTCATTCCTGGGCCTTTGATTATTTACCTTTTATTAACAAACGGCATTTCACTTTTTTTTTGTCTCAGAGAGCTAAAAACTTCTAGCAGGGAGTCTTAGCTTAAGAACGATTCAGGAAACTCCTTAGAGCAACTCTGAGCAAGGAAAGGACAGAAACAAAAGCTTAGATTGGTTGATCAAAGAAAGAAATAGCCACTGGCTTAGTCTTGTGGCCGCATCCGATTGAAGACGATGGTGCTGTCCTTCAAAGCCGTCAACAGAACTGCACCAATCTACCTCTACTGGTCAAGCCACACACTCCAGTACGAGCACCAGTACTGCTCTACTACATCAGCTGGCCAGCTGGTACCACCATCACTGAGAGCAAACAAATATTGCTGCATGTTTTTACAGTTTTTCTTAAAAACATTTTACAGTTGCCTTATATCTCAGTGTGATCACACATTGTGTCAAAGATTGTGAGAGCGTCTCTTATGAGATCAACCACAAACATTTTCCTTGCTTGATCTAAGCTGCGGCATCTTTAACTCAATGTCATTCAGTGTTTGGAGAATATTATTCCTTCCTCTTGTCTTTCCACTCTTTTCCCTTCTGCAAATTATGCACAAGACATGTAAAATATTTCCCTCATAACGTAATGGGGCAATGAAAAACGTTGTGTTTGAATGAATTTTCTCATCATGTAGTATATAGTGATATTGCTTAATTGAAGAGCTCTATACAAGCTGACACAGAATGAATGACACTGTGTTTGAATGCTCAAATATTATGATGATTTTTCTTTTCAACCTAAAAACCACTTAACAGGTTAAAGGGGAAACTGGATTTAAAGAGGTTTTAAGGAGGATGGTGGGTGTGGAGTTATGCACTCAGGGTTGAGGTCTGTATTTTTGTGTGTGTGTTTGTGCGTGTGTGCCTGACGGCTCCTGTGGTAGATCTAAAATGTAATCACAGCAGCCCTCGCATATGCCTCAGCTCTATAAGCTGCTGTTTTCAAAGATAGTTGATCGAAGGCCGAAGAGCTGGCAAGAGATTGAGTCTTGGCCTGGCTTTGATAGATAGAGCTTTCTATTCAGACGTGGAGAAAAGGGAGAGTGTGGGTGAGGGGGTGGGGGTGGGGTCTCTGCAAATCAGCAGAGGCTGGAGAGAGAGAAGAGGCGACATCGTGGCTGAGGTGAAGGGTTTTTTGGAGAGCAGACACAATAGCCTATCAGAGACAACCTGCCGCTGCAACAATCACACTGGTGGAGAAAGGAGAGATGCGATGGTGCTCAGTGAGACAGAAACGTATAAAACTCTCCAGCCAGCCCTATTATACCCACTGTAATAAAGCCCAATAGTCTGATAGCACCTCTCCTCTCACTTTCAAGCTATAAAAGTCACCACTGAATGCCACAACCGCTGCAGGAAATTTATGTCACGCTGTTTATTTGTCCTTCCACACACTTGGTAAAGAACTGGAACCCTTTTAATGCTGTTTGAGACCAGGGTGGTTTCAGAAGCAGATTTTTCTGCTGTTGTTTGCAAAGAAGGCTGTACTTAGTTGATTGTGCATGTGCTGAATATAAAATGTGAATGCTAAATATTTGAAAGCATGTCCTGAACAAAAATAGTTGAACAACATAACAGAGGCTGCTTTCTTATTGTAAATGATGACCACTTAAATGGTGAAAAAATGCCACCCTGCTGGCCCACCTGACTCGCCCATTCCATTGGCCCCTGGTTGGATTAACTGGGCAACAAACAGCCCACACAGAATTTGCTCCGTCAGCGGCAGTGGTAGTATTTCTTCATTACAAACATTGAGTGGCTAAATATTGGTTTAAATGTTTTTTCAAAAATCACTTGCTAATTCACTAATCGCTAATGTGCACTTTTAATGGCTGCAAAATGAAGAATTCACAGATTAAATTTGGGTGTTGGAATTCCAACACCCAATCTTGGTCAATTCCTGACCAAGACTATGACTTTGGGGATGACAAGACACGGCAGGCAGAGATGGGAGAGGTGTGAAGCGACAGAAAGTTGGACATCAGTAGGGAGTGATGGAGTGTGTTGCCAGAATATTTCCATGTACTACTCAGTGAATTGAAGATCAATACTGACCAAACCAGAGCGTACACTGGAAAGATGAGCCAAGACTGTTTTGATGACTTTTATTTAGTTTATGTTGTTTGAGTGGCGGGCTTGTAAACTCTGTGTGGGAGTGTCCTTACAGAGTCGTTAACGATCCAGTTGGCCCTAACAACTCTGAAACTCATATTTGCCAGATGGAGTACATTTGTTCTTGTGCTCTCCAGCTGTACCTCATCCCCTTGTCAGTTTTTGTATTTAATCCTGTGTTGTTCCCTCACTCTTGATTGGTTCGTCTGTTTTCGTCCGCATGTCTCCTGTACCTGTTCCCTGGCCCTCGTGTGTTCCTCAGGAGTTTCCAGCCCTTTTGTTACTTGGAATTTGGATTTTGCGTTTGAGTCCATTTTTGCATAAACGTGAACAGCACACAGACTTCTTTGACATAACTGTTACATAAAATGTGGGAAACTAGAGGTGGACCCAAACGCAGACACACACGGAAGGCAGGATTGGGGAAAAACAAGAGCGAGTTTTATTCTTACAAAGCTGAAACAAAAACATCAAAACCAGAAAACCAAAAAGGAATCACCAGGACAAAACAAAGTAGCAACTAAGGCTAAAGCAAAGTACAAATCAACAGGGAAAACCAGACACAAAAATAAGAAACAAACCACGAGGGGAGACAGGAGGCTGGAGGAAACACGACAGAGGCTGAGGCTGACGGAACGAACAGACAAGGAGTGCAGGGAGAACAAAAACTCAATACACAGACACACTAACGAAGGGATCAGGAACAGGTGAGGTGAGTGAGGAGGGAAAAGGACAGGTGAGGTAACAAAGCTGCCGGCAAGCTTGAGTATACTATTTGATCGAATATCTTTCATCATTTACCACGTTTCCACTCATGATGTCCCATCATGTCCTCGAAACTCTTCAGGAGGAGGACGTATCCGAGGAAAGACTGGAATAGAGCTGCCAGGTCCGCTGTTTAGCCATGAGTTCACTGACGCATCCCCGCCAAATGGCCGAGAGTTCATATCCACCATCAAAACGAAGATCCAGTCTTCGCCGCACTGTCCAAAATCCAATCCTCCCTCAACGAGATGAACACCCGGATCCAACGCCTGGAGATTCTGTCTACCTGCGTGCCTCAAAACACATCTCCTCAGCTCGGACCATCAGACGCATAGACATGTATACATAGACGCCTCATTGAGTGATGGACCGTGGAATGGAAGTCGACGTCGCCACCATATTGGAGGAGGCAGCTCTGCCCTGTGAACTAATACAAGTCAATGGAGTGAACTTTATAAAGCTCCTTCTACAAAGTGCTATAAGTTAATGCCTCTCATTTACACATTCACACACATACGGATATATTCAGGAAACAGATCAGAAACAACATCTGTAACGTTCTCTGATGATTATAAACGTATTAACTACTCCTTATATGTTCAGTATACAGGTCGGCACAAAACCACAGGATGTAGTTTTATAATGTTTTTATGAGTGTTTACAGCTGTTACTGTGATGATACATGACAGTTAAATATTGAATCTGTGTCTATAATAACCAGATACTGAAACGTAAATGTGACATCTGTTAACTTGTTTAATTTAACCTAACTTTAAATATGGACAACTGACTTCATAATATATGAATCAGAATCAGAAATACTTTATTGATGCCCGACGGGAAATTGCAGGTTTTTTTTTTTTACCATTAAATGTTATTGTATACATTATCATATTTTATAATGTTCAGTCATGGAGTTTATCACTTCACTGCTGAAAGAAAAGAAATCAGGCTCACTCCCAGTTGCAGCTTCTTATCTTGATTTGCAGACTTTGTTAATTTTTTTGCTGCATCCGTCTCAATGGCATCTTTTCGGCATCAAATGGCATAATAGGACGTATTTCTCGGTAAGACTTACATTTGGCTGTTGCAGCAGCCCTTGCATCTTCAATTCCCTTTCTGAGGCGCTTTGTTGGATCTTGCTAAACAACTGTAAACTGCCTTTCGTTTTGCACTTACTGAATGACTTTCTGGTGGTCGATTATCCTCATTCCAAACCAGATCGATGCATAAGCACTTTAAGATACATCTTCACTCACTTGGGCTTCCCGCTCTCAGCAGAGAAAACTACTGGATTGTTTACGGTTTGTATGCTGGGATGAGGAACAGTGAGAGATGATCTGAAAGTCCTAGGTGTTGAGAGGGAACTGCTCTGGATGCATGCCTAATGTTTGAATAAATATGGTCTAATGTGTTTTGTCCTCTGGTGGCACATTTCACATACTGTGTAAATTCAGGTAGTACAGTCCTTAGGCATGCCTGGTTAAAATCTCCAGCTATGATGTGGACGCCATCAGGATGAGCCTGTAGCTGTTTGTTTAGAGTGCAGTGCAGGTGGGCTAGCGCTGAGCTAACGTTGGCATCTGTTGGTATGTATATAGCCATCACAATCACCACTGTCAGCTCTCTAAGTAGGTAAAACAGTCTACACATGACTGAGAGTGCCTCTATGTCAGGAGAGCAGTGGCTGTGTGTGATCCTGCTGCTCGAACACCAAGCGTTGTGCACATATAAACAAAGTCGTCCTCCTCTTGTCTTACCGGAGTCTTTGCTACGGTCCTGTTGGTGGGTGGTACATCCTGTTAGCTGTACCGCGTTGTCTGGGACAGCCGAGTGGAGCCAAGTTTCTGTGATAACCATCACACTGCAGTCCCGCATAAAGTTGTTTTTCGCCAGCTGCAAATCCATCTCGTCCATTTTGTTGAGAAGGTACCTGGCGTTATAGAGGAATATGCTTGGTAGCGGTGGCTTGTTTGGTTGTTTCCGTAGCCTTGCCAGTAGTCCGGCTCTGCATCCCTGCTTCTGCTTCCTTTGTCTTCCCCGCCTCCACCACTTGACAGAGCCGACAATAATCCAGGGGCAGCCCGGTGGTCTCGCTATGGCCGTGGGAATGTTGTTCGCTCGGTGGAAGTCCTGGCTAATAACTCCATTGAGCTGTAATCCATGGTTTTTGAGTTCTTGACTACTATAGACGTAGTTTGCCTGCACCAACACATTCCCTTACAAAATGTAGGAACATGTCCCATCTTTATACATCTTCATCCAGAGGCCTGTTTTGGCTGAATTCAAGTTTCAACTACTTTGCTTTCCCCCTCTTGAACCTTTGCCCTGACAAGAAGACCAGGCTTTGCCGTGCCATAAACAGTCACAAATGTAACCCCCAGTTGTCATCTTCCCCCCTTTCTCTAGGACTATAACTTTCTTTCTCAGGTCAAACCGATGCTCAACGCTCAGGAGTTCAAGATCCGAGCATCTGGATTTGGGGAACAAGACTGTTTTTCACAAAAGATGTGTTGATAATTAAGTGCCTTTTGGTGATTGTAAATTAGGAGAGGATGGTCATTGAATTGTGTTTCCCTTTGTCTGGACAGTCCTCCTCGCAAAAGAAAAACATACTCTCTCAACATCTGGCATTCGCTCTTGTCTTGTCAAGGTGTGATATATGATGTGTTCTGTTTAAAAGTCATTTACATTCCAAACTACAGCCTAAGCAGTACTCATTCTGATCTCAGTTTAGTCCTGATTAACCTTCTGGTGTAATTGGCCGTTTTTGTCTATTTTTGATTTTACCATTATATGTCACCTTAAAAACTATTTACCTTGCCTTATTTGGTGTCATTATATTCAGCACAACCTCACATGTGTGACTGTACAGTTATTATTTAATTTTGACATACTGTATTAACACAATGGACCTAAAATCACAAAAAAAAAACATAAAATCTGAGTAGGAAAAAGTTAGACCAATTGTATTACTTATAATGCAAATATTAGTGCATAAGTTTTTGAAATTTACAAAGTTAAATGTAACTATTTACATTTAAATGCAGGCAATGCCTCAGGCTCTGGTCTGCCTAAGCTCCTTTCAGCTGCACTGTCTGCTCCACATTCAGCAGTCTCCTCTTTGTTTGGACTGATTAAACAAAAAAACGACTCCACTACACACTAAACACACTACACCAAACACTACATAACACACTAACTATACACTCCAAACACGCTATATGCCACAAATCTCTCAACTCTCAAAACTCGCTATCTCTATCACTGTCTCTATCACCGTCACTGCTGCTGTCAATCTTTCGCCGGCGTTCCTCCCACAACTTCCCCCTGTTCCCCAGCAACCAAATCACGTGGTTTGCCATATAATTTTGTGATTGGTTGGTGTAGTGCCTTTTTCCACCAATAGGAACATGTTTTTAGCTTGCAAACACTTCCTGCTTGTGGACACTTTCGTGAGAAAAGCCCATTTTTACCATCTCTTCCTGCACCAAACGCACACCAAACGTGACGGCAATGTTTGCAAAAAAGCGTGGCGGACATTATTTTTCATAAGTCCGGTTTTACTTGGCCTATCAACAAAATTTAAAAACTAGTATGTAGTTTAAAGGCTACACCAACGCTTAAAGTCAGAACCGGAACTCAGCGAGGCTGCGTCTTCATGCTATGTCATCTTAAATTAGTCAAGTGATTTTGACGCACCGGCGCGTCAATCGACCTCAGAGGGTTAAGTACTAAGATAGAAGATCTCCTCAAAATTGTCAGATTCTCAAATAGCAAAAGAAGGTCACAAATATGATGTTTTCCACATTTTTCTTGCATCAGATTAACACAAATTACAGATCATGTGTTTAAAATGTCTGAACGTTGGGTGAAGCTACAGTGCCACCTTTTGGTAAGTTCTGGTGTAGTTGTAAGGGGACTTTCAAAAACGGACTTTGTTTTTATAATTGTGTTTATTTCAAATAGTAAATGCCTGACACATATTTTTTTTTATAACAAGCATTAAGCTAGCACTATACGAAATATGTACAAGTCATCAGTGCTGCTGTATATGCATGTTTGTGATATTTTTAACCAGTTTTACTTTTCCCCTTTTATATCAAGTGATCATCGGTCATGTAATGTTAGAACATGTAAAACATTGTTTGTTCAGTCATGCTGGCTTCTGTGAACAGTGAATCTTGATCTCGAAACTTTAAAAGACAATAAGAATAGTTAATAAAGTTCCGTGCGTTCTTCATTATGATATCGCCAGAGGAAGTCAGCCCGCCTCCAGTTCCGCCTTCAGACTAAAAGATAAAAGGAGCAGACTTCAGTCTCCCTCTCTTTCTTCCCTTTTTTCGCATTTACTCTTCTCTACGTTATTTACTCTCGTTTCTACTTTTAATTTTCATACTTTACTTGAATTTTTCCTCAAGTGACAACTTGTGGTTTTGAAGAACTTTTTCTAAGTACCTTTATTTTGAAAAGCTCAAGCAAGAATTACATTTAATTATTTTATGCTTTTTGTAGTTTATATATAGTCAAGTATAATTGCCTTATTTACAAAAGTGAATTTAATTTAATTCTTGTATTTAGTGACGATGGAAGATTTTCCCGGCCAGCGTTTCATCCTCCAGTTGTTTTAAACAAAGAGCTGAGTCAGTTCACAGTCAAAGCTGAAGACCAACCACTCAAAGACATTTTAAAGAACACATTGCTCATCAGCAAAAAAGACGTTGCAGTAGTTGACTGCTCAAGAAGACGTACAAACGTTTCCAGTCGAACAAAGACATTATCATCCAAACACGACTATCTGCCTCCAGCGCACTCAAGCATAAACTTCGCGCTGGGTTTTTGAACTGGACTTCCTTCTGCCGGTCGGACTGGTGCGGCAAGCCGCAGTCAAGCTGAAAGGAGCAGAGGAAAGCCCACTCTGGACCCCATCCATCTACGAACAAAGTAGGCTGACTACCAGTACACTATCGGATTCACACACATGAAAAGGAGTTGGCATCTGTCTGAAAGCGAAAAGAGAATTTTCGGTTAGGGCCACGTAGTGTTAAAATTTACGGCCTTAATATTTTAAAATTACTCGCCGCACCGCAAAACCCACCATCGCTTCTAAATCACCTAATATTAATAATTTTCCTTTACACAGTCCACATATTCTGTTACTTGTTGTCATTTGTTTCAGTTATCATTTCATGCTATTTACTCTGCATTAATTTTAGTTAATAAACATATATAACCGAATGTCCTTGTCTGTGCAAGTTTGATTTGATGTGGAAAATCGATGGATGCGTGTAAAAGAAATCACTACTTCAGAATATGAGATTGAATATAGAATTTGAAATTGAATAAATTGATTTGAAATTAATTTGAAATTGATTTGATTAGATTTTTGGAATCATTTCAGTAGCCAAACAATGGAGGTGGTGCCCCATTTACGAGTGTATTATTAATCACCAGTGATTAATTACCTTTGCTATCAAGTAGTGTATCTCCTAAAAAAATAAGAAAAATACTCCGTACTGAGGACCATACTGGAGAGCCGTAAGCCGCTGCACTCGTTGTGCGCCGCCATGACCAACTCACTTCCCACTCCTTCCTCATTGATGCAGCGACCACTGCCACCAAAGTCGTTCCTGCTGCAACAGTCAAGGCAATGGGCCGCTGGACGTCATTGGCCTTCGAGCGCTATGTTCGTCCCGAACTCAGAAGGTCATGAGCAAGACCGTACAGGATACTGTCATGTAAACCTTACTGCGTCGAAGTGGATGGCTGGGTTTCATTGTATTTATTAAGGTAGTTTGGCCTCCTGCTGCCGACAAGCTTGACACCACCCCCCCAGCCTCCACCTGCTTAGTCTGAGTCTAAAATGGCTTTAATCTATTTAGTTGATTCAACTCTACTCCTGCTGGGTGTATGCATTGCGCTCCCCAGAGTGAATTAGCTTGCTGCTTGTCAAATCCGGGGAGCTTTTGGAGCTAAGCCTTCAGCGCCAAGCCTAAATGTATATCATTTGTTGCAATAAATGGTTTAATCAATGACTGAAGAGTGTTCCTGAATTAAATGTTTTAAACAAACAATTGGGTCATATCTTCCAAATTTCACAACAACGTAAAAAAAATAATACAGATTATATAAATGAAAAAGAAGTAAGACTTGAAGTTGCTTTGGTCTAGCCAATGTTGCATAGGACATACAGTATTGTACTATATATACTTACTGTTTTTTTTTGTGAAGACTTCCAAGTTTAAAATTACACATAAAGATACAAAAAATAAATTAACAATGGAAACATGTCAAATAAGACATGCTTCAGGAATTCAAGATATCATAATATCACTTTGGCCAATTCAAAAACTCATGCAAACCATGAAACAAAGACATTCAACATGAGCACAAAATATAGCCTGCATCAAACAAATTCATATCTATATGAACAACAATCCAACCATGACATGAACATACACGTACACACACACACACAGACTCTGATGTATTCTTGAATATATGCTTGGATTAGGCCTGGGATCAGTGCTCGAGGAAAGATGGGCGACGCACCGAGGGAAGGAAGGGAGGAGAGGAAGGGAGGGAGAGCCTAATTTTACATTTTGTGAATGTTGTTGGTGGCAGACAGCAGACCTTCAGCGCAGACACGCTTGGCTGGGTAACAACAGCAAAATGACAGCTGTTCCAAAGGACCACATAAAATGAACCACATGCTTTAAAGTTGTTCAATTAGATAATCCTTTACATTTTCTTACTCATGTGCAATCAAGGGATAGATACAAAGATTGGGCAACAAGCACACATCACAGATACATATGCTCCTGAGCACACACAGTGAGAGATAGGGGGCTGTAGGGGTGGGGGGGAACAAATGCAGTAGGGAGTCACTCATAGCTGCACAGGGGCAGTAATATCACAAACAATGTGACTGGTTACAAATTCATACTCTAAACCTGTAAACCTGATTTCTTGCTGAACCAAAATTATATATGTTCAGTTACAACTCACTGTCACTGAAAAAAGGTATAAAAGATGCATGTAATACACTGCATGAAAAGTGGGATTTTCGTCAGTAAGTGGCACTGTAGATTGTCGTGGAAGTTCAGGTTTACGACTGCACACGGCAATTTGCAGTCAACACCAAAAACTGCCGTGAATTGCCAGAAATTGACGTGGGCCTTGCTTGGCAGTTGTCCCCCCATGACCCCCCTCCCCCTAATTCTAGGGGAGGCTTTAACATGTAAATGACAATGCTGTGAGCTACACAAATGCAAATCAGGGTAGCAGGGGGAGTTTTACACCAGGTGACATTTTTCTAAAAGGTATTAACTTCATTTTAGGAAAATTTCTGGTATAAATAGATCAGGCTCAGTATAGCCTAGTATGCTAGATTAATTACTGTGTATGTCATTAGCAATGGCCAATGTTATGTAAAAAATATTTTGCATGAAATATTTTGAGATAAATATTAAAATGTATAAATCATTTCTGTGTGACTTTAAAGGTCCCATATTATGAAAAACTGACTTTTTCTGGGATTTGGGGTGTTATTTTGGGTCGATGGTGCTGCCACACGCCTAGAAACTGTCAGAAATCTGTATCTCACTCAAAAAAGCACGGATGGTCTTTTTTCACAGTGTCTCCCTGCAGTTTCCAGATATGCAAGTCAAATTTGGCTTCGGTTACCGACGTCATTGACCGATCATTTGCATATTCACACACACTGAGAACAAGGTAAGCTCAGCAGCTAACCGTTAGCTTCTCTGACCATACAAGTTAGTGCTACAGCAGAATCATTCTGTGTAGTAACTTACGTTTCTGATCTTACAGATTAGGTAATGCACGTCCTAGGGAAATGTCTGAATGTACAAATATTTAGCTGTGTTTATTTAGCAATTTTACACAAACTAACCAAGCAGAGTTTAGCCACATAGTACAAGCTAACGCTAAGTGCTAACTTCCAAGCTAACGCTAACGCTACCCGCTAGCTTCTAGTTAACAAAAAGCTCGGTTTCCACACGCAAATCCAGAGACCCGGTCGGTCAAGTAGTACATACACACACCCTCCGCGGGGGCCAAGTTTTCGGGATTTTGTGAAATAATGCATTTTAATATGTTAGCATAGTCCAGGGCCAAATGAGTGTATGGTTGACTGCTACGTCACAGCACAATTTACACTCCAAGCCAACTGTTCTGTGTAATGAGTTTCTTCTCCTGGAGTTTATTTATGAGTGATCCTTTTTTATACTTTAGGTAGCTGTTGACATAGCTATACATGTAAGATAAAGTTGATCATTAATCACTTCTCTTTTTTATCCAGGCTTGTACATCATTACAGTTACCTGCTAGCACTACAAGAGATATTAGCTGCCAGACTGAGCCACCTCAAAGACGCAGTGCTAGCACACAACTCGCTTCATTCACATTACATAAGTGAAGGGTTGTAGTGTTCTAGATTGCAAATTGCTTTTGATCAAGTGTAACAATGAGCTGTTCCAGCCTTTAGTGCTTGAATTTATACTGTAACAGTGCTGTCATGTGTTGCTCCTATCCATATCTGAGAAGGCTGTGCAGGTAAATTAAACTGTGATCACTTGTTGAGAACATTTGCCCATTTCTTACAATTGTTTTCATGTTTGATTTTCTTTTTACTGTTCAAGACTCTACCTGGCTGCACTGCATTACAATGAGAATGCTGATAGAGGATTTCCACATCATCAGGAGATCCTCTTTTCAAACTGAGCTTTCCAAAGTCCAGGAAGGGAGATCAGAGAAACCAGGGAGGACAGAGGTGACATTCTGTAAGTTTTACAATCTTTTATTTAAACCCCACAAATTAAAATAAACATGGACACACAGGCATAACACAAAAGGTTGAAAATAAACTCAAACAAATAAAATCTGAAGTTTTTTTAAGATGATTTTCAAAATAACTAATAAGAATGTAAAAATAAGAAATAATAAGGAGAAATAAGAGAAACTTTACAACACTGCAGCACAAGGCTTTTTGGTTCTAGTGCAATTTTCCTGTAAACATTATTTTTTGTTTATTGC
>OMLP01043217.1:0-16374 GCA_900302685.1 Spondyliosoma cantharus | reverse complement strand
CAACGTCTCTCCAAAGCTGCTTTGTCAAAACCTCAGCCAATACTTCACAGCGCTGTGTAACCGTACTTCTTGATAGCTGAAGAGCTTTGATTGATGATAATATTTGTAGTTTGTTTTTAAAATCCTTAAACAAGAAGTCAGCTGCCTCAACAAAGGCCTCTTTTATTATCGTAGCACTTAACAAAGTGGACCAACCAAAACAAAGAATAAATGGAGCGCCTGTCAGTCCGCACGGAGGGCACCATCCGTATCGACAGACTTGCGTAGAGAGACTGCAGCAGCAGCAGAGGAGAGCGACATAGGAGCCAGGCGGTGAATAACCCCAAGGTTGTGGTGGAGGGAGGACCAACGAAGCAATGATGGAGAGGCCACAGAGTATTGAGTACGTTACGTCGGTTTGAAAGTTAGCGTTGCTAGGCTCGATACACTGCCAACGATAAGATACATTAAAGATTCATATGAAACAACCAACGATAAGATACGATACGATTCTCCCACCTACTGCGATACAGTACAATTTGATTTAACACAATGCGATGCAGTGCGATACGAAGCGATATGATGCAATGCAGAAGAATATTGTACAATGGAATACAAAGTGATGCAGATAGTTAATGTTCGTTCTTCATTTCTACAGTGTGCTTCACACTTTTAACAGGGACAATGGGACAATTCCCTAAACTCTGAGCAGTGGTGCCTTTTGGCAGTTACAAGCTGCTGAATGAATGCAAAAGTTGTACAGATTGCTGTACAGTTAAACAGATTACTCTGCATCTCTACAGTTTGCTTCACACTACAGGAGGGACAACTCAGCCCTAAACAGAAACAGTACTGATCTTCCTATGAGCAATTAAGATAAATAACAAAACATTTTCACACAGGTAAACATTACAACTTCCTCCAAAAGCTCTCAGTTACACTGTAGGGCTGGATGTCTTTGCAAATAAAGAATGAGATGCCGTCTGTTATTTTTAGCCAGTGGGGCTTGAAATTGAGCTTAGATCGGGCCCAGGCCGACACATTAACTGTAATTATAAATTTTAAAACCGATATTTTATAAATAAGTTTTTATAACGTTCTCAACTACAATTCCGAGTTGTTTTAACTACAGAAATGTGTTTAAAATGATCTTAATGAATAATGGTGCCACACTCGACAAAGCCGACACATGTTGTGACTGCCCACGACTTGTTTAAAACTGGTCCATATCTCCGCCTTTCCTCCAGATTTGCTCAAAGTTATTTCTCCTGTTTTATTTTTTTTCTTTGTATCTTCAAGTTCCATGTTGCACTTAAGCTACGCAATCAGTGATGCCGGTAACGCGTTACTAATCTCACCACTTTTTTCAGTAACTAGTAATCTAACGTGTTAATGTTTCCAAACCAGTGATCAGATTAAAGTTACTTATTCAAGTCACTGTGTGTTACTATTATTTTTGTACTTTTCCTTAGTAAAAATATATATTTTTGCTTTCTTCTTGCGTCTCGGGAGTGATGTGACGTATGCCACAAGTCACGTTTTCAGCATGAGGACAGCTCATGACTGTCCTCACAGTCATTATTTTGAGTTATTAAAAAACAAAAGCAAAAACACAAATGCTTGATCAAGGGCTGGCCCGGCCCGAGGATAGTGCTGGGAAATATTGACAGGGTCGGGCTCAAGCAGAGAATCTAAACTCTAGGGTGAAACAAAGTTGGGATAAGGCTACTTTGCTTACCAGCCATTGTGTTAGCAGCAGCAGCCCCGCTGGTGCTGACCACTGGAGTCAAAGGGAACCTCTCTGTCACATTAATGCCATGTCACCGCTTCAGGTGAGAGCTTAGATTGGTTGTGCTCCCTGTTTGTTTAATCGCGGCACGGCGCATTTTACAGATGGCATTAGTTTTCTCAAGCTGACCATCTCTTTTATAAAAGCCGAAGTGTCCTCAAACACCAGTAAGTGACCGGCGAGTGCATCTCTTCACGCTTACTTTCTCTTTGACCGCCTCTGATTTCAAGCCTGCTGTTTGGTGCTCTGCTCACTCTGCCTCCAACTCGCGCGAGACGAGACTCTGGCTGAATTGGCCGATGATGGTGATGAGAACGGAAACAAGCACTTGGTCCTACTTCTAAATTAGTTTATTAGTTGTAATTTATTATAAGTACAGATACGAGTCGGTTTTTATCGATGCAGAGATTTTATACACGATACATTTCGAGTTCATCCGGATTTTTTAACCGATGCACACTTATGTCATCGATGCAACCACCTCGTAAATGTTTATATGGATGTACCGATACGAGTCGGTGAATCTTACCATCCCTAGTGTGCAGCCTTTAGTCTAAGTTAGTAGCACAGCCCCAGAGCTTGTAGGGACAACTTGGCTTTTGTTTTCCAACAGAAAAAAACACTTTTGCTACGGATTGAGAAGCGCCGATATTCACGCCAGCGTCCTCTCACATGATAGAGTGACTCACCTGTAACGATGCTTCGGTGTCGGCCTCAGCTCGCTTTTCGGAGGGAAGTCAGTGTCGTACTTTTCATGAACAGTTTGAAAGTGCCTCTCAAAATTCCCCTTCTTCGGAATAGCGATGGTAGTTTGACGTATCAGACAAGTGCACATTTTTTTGTATCCCTTCTTTTGTTGATATCAATTGAAGCCGCTAACCAGGACACTTAGCTCGCTTGTGTTTTTGCAGTAGCTAGCGCATCTGCGCAGGCATGGTGACCTGACAAGAAGATCTCATACTGGCTGTCCTGTAAGTCAATCAGGTGGCATAGACTCTGCCTGTTGTAGAGTGCCCTCTGGTGGACGCCAACACTCATAATATGGTTGGAGGATGTTTCGTCCGTTTTTATCTAATTTGTCAAATATTCATTTATCGGCCATTATAAATGCCAATACCGATAGTTTGGAAAATGCCTAATATCGGCCCGCCGATAAATCGGTCGGGCTCTAGTACAGATCTATCAATTATTATCTTGATATATTTTAAATTGCTGTGGAAATTGTGTGCTTCCTGCTGCTCACAACTTTAAAAGTGCAGGACTTTATTATGTGTGTGAGTTTCAGCACTGCTGAGCATAGCACTGATGAAATACATGTTAATATCCTGCTTAAATAACACAACACAAGAGTGGTGCAGCCTTATTCCCATTTATTTGTGCTCCACTGCTGGGCCGGATGATACGTTGTTGTGAAGCGGTGCTATTGTGAGAGGAAGTCCAATCATTACTTAAGTGTTTGCTTTCAACCTGACATCAGCGCTGCCTGGACGAGTTGATAGGCTGGAAAAACGGGTGCTGCTCAAGGCTTGTTGATTTGGGTATGCATGTTTACAGAACTCCTCATAAATTCCTAATCATGCTCTCAATGCTTTTTTCTCTGCATCGCTGTGAAGCAGGTGTTGAAATGTGGACACAACTCGGTCAATAGATGAAGATGGCAGAGATGACTAAGCCTCTTAAGTTTTGTTCCAGAGAGGAAAACCGTTTTTAATCAGAAGAGATGATTTTTGATAATCTGAACTGGATTGAGACCAAGAAATCTGCAGGATGTTTATTTGTGCTTTGCAGTCAAATGAAACTTTCAGACGGCTGGAAACGATTTCAGCATTTGTGCATTGTAAAGAAAATACAGCGCAACATTATTTTCAACGCAAGCATGTTGATCACTGATATCATAAAAGCCCTGATGAGTCTTTTATAGCCTGCTCTGCTCTTACAACATCTGTTTAATCCTGAACGTTACTGCCCTTATGGGGCATTAGGATCTTTAAAAATTCCCACTCTCGGTGACCATCTGCTTTTATGAGGCCATTGTACCTTCTGGATAGCCAACTTTTCCATTCGTCCTTATTACCTTCCATAAAACTCAAATATTTAAGAGGTGTTATAAAAGTTCCATTGCCATTTGAGGACTTCTGATATCTATTTGGCATTAACATTTTGCATGATGCAGTAGCTCATATGCACACAGAGCCACTTAGCTTTGCAGGGGAATTATTGATACAATATAACACAGTTTTTACGACCCTGATAATGGATTCCTGTGAATGGGAGGTGTCACTTTGGTCATCAGTGTTAAGAGAGGTGCGGCGCCATATGCCGGCGCTTGTAATGTAACATGTAAAAGTGCTGCAAACGTTGGAGAAATGCTGTTATTATGCAATTATTGACTTTATCGGCACATGTTAATACATCGCTTGTGGCAATATGTTGTTGATGAGAGAACTGGTGGAAAAAAATAAATAAATACATGTATTGACATGTCCCCTGCAGTTTGAGCGTACTGTCTGTGTCACGCTGGGCGCCTCTTGTGCAGGGATCTTGGGGCTACGTGCCATTTAAAGAGCATGTTTCGCAATCTCCCCAAGCAATGCGCCTTGTTAAAAAAATGAAAGAATAAACGAGCACAAATTTAACAAAGCTTCCCTCTTTAAGCTGTTGTGTCATTATTAAAGAAACTGAATACATCTGAAGTCTGAAGAGGTATAATAAAGTGATACATGTGGACACACTGATATTAAAACAGTTCAGCTCTATCTCCTACAAACTATAAACTAACTTTCTTTGCCAAACACATTTTAGGGGAAGCATAGTGCCAAGATCAGTATATTTTACTTGATTCCATTTTGATTTTCAGTTTCATAATAAAGTAACAAATAAACTACACTATAAGACACGTCATGAAACCACCAAGCTTAAAAAAACAAAAACAAAACAAAACATTAGAAGACACAGTTTGACATTCTTGTACAGTAGGGAGGAGGAAAACAGAACGATACTTTAACACTGGAGGCTGTCATGCATCTCATGTTGACAGGCTTATGCTACTGAAAGACTATTGCAGAAAAAGAAAATAAAGCTAGGAAAACTTTGTTGTTCTTGTTAAATGTTGAAATACTCCACCAAGTTTCCTGCTTAATGCAGTTGCTGTTTCCTGACTGCAATAAGGTTTATTTCCCCAACCGTGCAGTGCTTCACAATAACTAAACATAACCATAAAAAATGTCCATAATAATACGGTACATTGTGCAGTAAGTTTACATACATGATATATGTTCAATTAGAACAATTGACACTCTGCAAATCTGTTAAATCAAAATATTTCCTTGTTATTTTGAAAGAAAACAAATAATAATTGTGGCATTATGTTTCCTGACATGTGCTAATGAGTATTTTCCCAGCTGGACTCTTCCAGCATAATAAATGGAAATCTATCAGTTATATTAACCAAAACTTTTCTAGTGTTTGCGTAATTGTTTGGTCTGTGTACGATCACATTTCTCATAGCAGATTGAGAAAATAGGTTTTCTGGGCCTTAAGACGTACAATATGTAGGCTAACTTACGCCCCCAGGAGGCTCCCTATCAAAACAAAACAAAAGACATTTGACAAGTGTTGTGTGAAGAGCTGCTGCTCAGCTGTTCAGAACTGCCAAGAGAGTCGGGTGCGCAGCCAGAATAAAACATCTGGAATCACATCATATTCTGCTCTGATCCCGAGAGCTCAGAGATCACGTTTTAACTTTTGTGATTACAAAATTGAATTATCTTCACTCCTATTTATCAACCTGACTGCAGCAGTGATCGGTAGCCGTGAGCTCATTTTTCAGGTGTCTGTGCTCTGTAATGTCGACTGGGGCTGGAGGTAAAATGTACTTTCTATCATGAGCGTAACATTACAGGGAGGAGATTTTAAAAGAAGAGAGAGAACCAGAGCACTGAGTGCTGAATTGGTGTGTTCCGTTGCTTGCTAAGAAGTGGTGGCTAATGTACAGTCAAGAAATCTGGCTGTTCGGGGCAGATAAACACTTTATGAGTAACAAAAATAAACAAAAATGATCGTTCTTCTTGTGGTTAATACACCATCTGTCATCAGTGCAAATTATGACCTCATGTCTCTGGCAAAATTATTCACAGAAAAGGTCATGTTTTAAAGTTTTATTCATGGAAAGTTTTGTCTTTTTTGCCAATTTCCGGAAATAGTGACCCTTTTGTAAACTGGATTTCTCTGGGTTTGAACACTGTTGAAAACCTATTTTATAATGTAAGTACACAACTTAACAAATTCTATAACAAATGTTGTTTTTAGACATTTTAAATTCCTTTCACTTCAATTCTTAATGTTATGGAAGGAATAACAACTCATGTGGTCTACATTGAAATATAAAAGTAAGGTATTAGAAGGAAGTTCTGAATTGGATTGTTATTTTAACACATTTTTGTTTCCCTATCAAGTCAACATAAGTAGACATCCATGGCCGACAACGTCCTTATCCTAAGCTTCCGTTATGTCGCCTGCTTTGTTTATGGCATTGCCAGTCTTCCCTCATTCCCTCAGAATGCTGTTTGCTTCACCAACATTAGACAGCACTTACACATTCATCCTTTTGTGTTTCTCACTCTGTTTATTAATCTGTCACTGCATTAGAGCGAGTCCCGACATCTCAGTACAGCAGCGTAAATACAGCTTCCTGACACAAAATGCCCATTACGCACTGACCAACTACCAGACCGTATTAATTACTGCTGCCACCTTGCTCAAACAGCTCTGTCTGGATAATTCCATAGTCTCTTCCTGGCACAAGTCAATACAACTTCAAGGCTCAGGGCTTCCTAGTAATTGGAACAAACATAGCAGTCGTGATGTTTGGAGCTAAATCTTTTCCAGAGGCTCTTTTGACTGCTGTTGTATTATCCTCTTTGTCACAGCTCTCAGTGGAGGTGCACAGTACTTGATACACATACTGGCAAACCTTGTAATCCTGACTGTAATATAATAATGAAAATACCTTATTACAACCTGCCCACCAAAGTTTTGTCAGTCAATTACTTTATCTGATTCAGGATATGCACACAAATAAAAGTGACATTCCGACAGAATGACTTGGCTTGTTCTCACCATCGACATGTCAAATAGAGTGGCTGCAGTTTGGTGACACAAGATGTGACACCGTAGGCGCCCCAAGCATTAGCACTTTAAGTGCCCATCTAGTGCAGCGGTATAAGGTGGGAGAACGTCCAAGTTGGGGGTTGGCTGCTATGATTGGGAGAGGAGAAGGAGAGGAAGCAACAACGCGATAATGAGTTATACCAAAATGCTAAAAAGAACGGTTAACGTTGGGGCTCATTTGATACAGGGCTTTAGCACCGTCTCTGCTCTTGACTTGGCACAGAATGTGACCTATAAATATGCTTGTCTATACAGCAGGGGGAATGGAAATATTGGGGTATTATTTGATAGAGTTGTGCAGAGTTAATATCCTTATTATCATAATAACTCTGGGTTGTTGTACTGAGCAGATGTTTGTCTGACGCGTGGCCCTCCTGTTGATTTTACACATTAAACTGCATATGTTCCTTTGTCTTGCCTCAAGTATTTTCTGTCCTTTTGAGCTCTTAAGTGAACAGGCTGCCTTGAAGTGGCGGCCTCTCCCAGATCCTCTCTGCGCTCGGCAATGAGCCAGAAGGACTTTTCGTTTCCTCAGTGACAACTTGAAGGCAGGTATCGCCTTCTAGCCTACTAACCGCAGGCTTGCTTTGTTTCTCACTCAGCCAACCATGAACAGCGTGCATGGTCTACCTCCTTCATCTCCCGAGCTGCCGAACTCCTCTCTCCATAACATTTTGATGAAGGTGCTCTCAGGAAAAATACATTCTGCAGTCAGACAGCCAACTGTTTTTGTTGTTGTTGTTTTTTATTTTTTCACCACAGGAAATAAATCTCTGACATTGATTCTAGATTTTGAATTAACATAATTGGCTCTTGCCTCGTTGGTGCTTTTGTCCTCCTTTAGCAGTTTTAAAATGGCCAGCTTCACATGTTTGACAGAAAAAAATTTAATAACTGACAGTTACTGTTCAAAGGAACACTGTCTTATTTATCACCACAGTAATTATACATGTAGACTCACAATTGAAAGACAGATGGTTTGACTGGCCATAATTAAGGCACATGCTCAGCTGAAGCTCCTGATTGATTCCTTAAAGGCAGTAGAAGCATACTAATAGATCTAAATCAGGATCAGCAGTGTTTGAACTGCTAGTTAAACGATGTAGTGAATGGTCAGCAGCCATCATTACACTGACTCCAGAAATCACAACAGGCAGACTGGAACATGTAAGTGTTTCCTTTATATACAGCAAATGTTAGAGTAAGAAAAGAAAGAAAGCATATGTCTGCATTTAAAACTATGCTGAATTCTGCAAAGCAAAATCAAAACTAAACTATTAGTACTTATAGCTAGTAAGTATAGCTGCCTATACTTAATTAGTATAGGCAGCTATACTTACTGTGTGCAAACTGTGTGACTATCTAAGAAGGGTCTCTTGTAGTGACAATTATCACCTGAATCTGCAGCTCCCCTTGACAACTTTACCGTTCTGGTTCAGTCTCACTGCTCTCATAGAGCCGTCTACGTAGGCAGCACTAAGCAGCATAAAGACACAAAGTTTAACTAAGTTGAACTTTCAGGGCTACGTGCTGTGATGGAGGAAAAGCTAATATTGTGTGCGTGAATTACAACTCAAGCTTACATTGGTTTAACATGTTGGCATGCCAGGTGTTTTTTTAATCTAACTTGTACAGTAGGTAAGCAATATGAGTAGCCTATATGATAAAGATAGCTTAAAGGCATCTCCCCCCTACCATTGCATTCATGTCACAACACTGCTGTTGTTGTGCGTAGGAATAAGGACATTGTGCAGTTTAGGGAATGTATGTCAAACTGGTAGGGCTATTTACTTCATCTGATAGTGTTTTGTCTGTCTGGACCTGTTCTCTAATTGTGTTTTACAGTCAGATTTATGCCTAATTCTCGACTGTTCCTCATTGCAACCCAAGTCAAAATGATACAGACAAGATGATGCACCTGAGAAGAACAATATGAGAAAAGCATCAAATTCCTCACAGAAGCAACATATGTGGTTGATGCATGACCACAGTGTTACAACACACTGGACTGAGGATGTCAGGAGAGGAGTCATGCTAATAAATTACTTTGACATATCAATCCTCCTCAGTCCTGAAGAAATAGGGAAAAGAAGGCGTCAGATTTCTTCGTTCCAGACGTGAAGGGTTCGCACTCGCAGACAAATTCAGTTGAATGAGATAGGGATAAGAGCAAAGAATAAAATGATTGAAATTTTCAATCTAGGGCTGAACAGCAGTATGAGCAGAGATGAGATGCAAACCAAGCGTCCCTTTGGGGAGAAGGATATGGATTACAAGATCCTGCTGCTGGTCCACAGACACAGGCAATCACTCAGCCGTTTGATATCCTGTTGGAGGTTGTGCTTGATGTTACTGTATGCTTTATAGTCATCCTGAAGAATATGTGATGACTGTGATCAACGTTTCTTTCCCCGTGACAGCTTTTAAGCAGAAGACCCTTATTTTTCTGGTGTTGCAACCCCTGGAGAGCCTTTCGGTTGCTCTGCCAGCCCTGCAGCAGGAAATTGTATGTGTTTCATGTTATGGATCCCAGTAGCATAATGAACCACACTGCTTTACTGAATGCAAGACGAGCTGCCTGTATGTGTGTGCATGGACAGCAGTGATATTCCGTGTGAATATGTGCATTTAACTGTGCTAAAGTTGTGCATGTCTGTGGTTTCCACAAAAGAAAACAAGAACATGCAGTTATTTCGTACAGATGTGTGGCCATACATGTTTCATTGGATGGAACTGGGCACAGATGGCTCTGATGTAATCTTTTCAATCTGCTATTAATCAAAAAGGCGGAAAAAAAGACTGGAGTCAAGGTCATGAAGAGGTGGATTTTGCACTATTTATTACACAGGAGGGCATCTCATGATGCCTACAAACAATCTGTGAGATTATCAAAGGCTACAAGTCTGACTGGGCACAGTAATCTTCCGTTACTATTGATTTTTCTACATTTTTCTTCTTGAACAAGTATACCATTATGAATTTATACTATAGAAGCAGACCCAACAAGGACTATCTTCATTCCAATTCTTACACGCACAGTCTCCATCTCGGCAGGTGTGCCCAGGGATTAAACTGAGCGGGAGGCTGACGGATCATAGCCCCAGTAAACACGGTTCAGGTGCAGTTTAGTCCCAACACATCAGCCTTGAGTCGCAGGGGTCTACTGCGCCAGTGCCTTCACCTTCACACTTACATCCCAGTTGTTTAGTATGTTTAGGTGCACACAGGAAGGTGAATTATTCAGAGAAATGTTGTAATGGAAGGAAACCTGAAACTCATTGACATACTGCAGTAACCAGGGACCTGCACTATGAAGCGATTTCAGCATACCAAGGATATGTTTCTGCTATCTGGCGTCACTAACCCCAACAATCAGGATCATCTTAAGCTGTCACACAAAGCTGTTTATAAGTAAACCCAGGTTTGCCACATAAAAGGGCAGGTGTTTGCAGCAGTGGAATACTTAATTAAGAAAAGCAAACTATTAGACAAATAGAGGAAGAAGTTAAACACATAATCCAGGCTAAAAACACACAGTTGCAGCTGCCAAATTCAGGCAGGACGGCCGACTAAAACAATTACAGACTGTGTGAATGCATAAATTAATAGGTTTGTAATACCACTGACCGTCATTAGGTCACGATTAGAGGTGACTATAACTTCATTTGTATGTTAGATTTAATGCCTAGATACATTTTTAAGGCACATGTGTATGATAGTTTTAGTCTACTCCTTTCAGCTGCAACCCAAACGGACTTGGGAACAAATAAAAGATGAATAATATAATTCAAAGTGGCACTTTCAACTCTTATAACAAGTACAGGGCTCCGGTTTTTCAATCTGTTTCAGTTGTAAAATGAGATCAGCATAAAAATGAATAGGAATGGGAAAAATGGAAATAAAAACAGGAAACAATTACAATGAAGAAGACATGAGGGGGCCGTCCTGCAGTGGAGTACACATCTGAACCACGGGATCTTTAATGAATGATAATTCCATTTTCCTGAGAATAATTTGTCAGAAGGCAGCACTTTTACATGTGTTGATCTGTTATCTGGTTAGGTGCAACATAAGGTACCGTGAGGATCTATCCCCATAAGAAGTGAATCAGAAACCCAGAGTTAACCCTGAATTTACCTCACTAACCACAGATCCTGCTGAGTAGTCCATCTAAATATGCAGCTGGTCGACCTGTGAGATGTCTCCAATTGCTTTTCATACATAGGTGTATGTATAGGTGTTACTTATTTAGTCATGGTAATTGTATTTATTTTATTTACTTGGCACATTGCTCATGAATCAATATAATGATAAAGTGCATAAACATTAGTCAGTGATTATGCAATCTCTTGCTAAAATGTTAAAATGGCATTTAACATTCAATTCAACATTCAGTGCTCAAAAGTCTGACTGATTACTAATGATTTTTTTTTGCAACTTCTAATTCCCTTCTCCTTTGCCTTTGCTTTTCTTTTCCATTTTAAAGATTTTTATCACCAAACACCCAGGAACATCAACATCATGTAGCATTGTTGGTGAAGTGGCCACAGTAAAATCAAGGCAGGTCACGTCCTTCACACAACCCTTAAAGAAGAAATGGCTGTGAAGAAAAACACTTTAAAATCAGCTTTTGTATTTATCACTGTTAGACCCATTAGGTCTGTAGCTGATTGTTCCTGTCAGAGAATTGTGAAATGGAGTGCACCCTTGAATCAAGATTTTTCAGTAAATAGTGTCAAGTGTGTGAACGTGAAAGTAAAAGAGACGCTTCAGATGCAAAAATAAACTAATAATAGTAAAATAATCATGTGAAAAAAACAATATACCCCTTGCCTTCTGCTGATTGGTCATAATTAATTGTCTGAACGCTTATTTATGTATCTAGAATCTATTTAGAAAGATGAACTGATGGCCTTTTCATTTTTGATTTCTCACAGTGTGTCACCTTTTGCACACAGAATAAATAGTTTTCCTTTGACTTATTAAATGTAAAGTAAATAAATGACACTGCGGAGCAAATGTGTTACAGATTGTTTCATTTTATATAAATCTGTCAAACGCGTGCTTTAAGAAATAGATATGACACGTTGTCTTTAAATTACCAAAGCACTGTTATTGTAGGCAGATTTTAAATGTCCACTTTAATATTTCATTTGACGCAGCTGCCAGAAGAAAGACAGCACACACACGGCAGAGACAACGAGGGCAGAGGCCGCACAATGAGAAGAAAGAGTGGAATACGAAGAATAGTGCCGATAACAGACTTACTGCTGATAAAAAGTAGAAGAGGACAGTTAATGGCAGCTGTGTTTTTTCCGAAATTTATCTAACTTATGAGCTCCCATTTGCAGGAAATTAACTACTCGAGGACCCAGACAACCAGACTCAATTTTAAGCTTGCCACCCACCTTTTCTTTTAAATAAATAAGACACCCATGCTTCCTGCACTTTATTTATTCATTTCTGACCTTGTGTTGCTTGAGGAGCGCGCCCACGTTGTGTCAACTGCTACAAAATCACCTATTGGATGTTTTAGCCTCTGATTTTTTATTTTTGGTTCTCTAATCCAGAAAGGTTTAGCAAATAACATCGGGCCGACTCCTTGGTGGTCTTCTACATGGGCACCAGAACCACCACACACACACACACACACACACACACACACACACACACACACACACACACACACACACCATTGACAGCAGCAAGTCTATCAGCAATGAGTGACTTTACCTTGATCTACTAGTTTGATTAAATGATATGCTGGAGATTAAGATGTGAGAGGATTGTGCTCAGTCACCGGCCGTCATGGTCAGAGTCATTACTGCTGACAGACTGTGCTGAAACTGATGAGTCCTTGAGGGTGAACTGAAGCCTATTACCAGCCTATAACAACAATGAACAGCTTTACAACAAGGATTAATGCCAGAAATGTTAAGGCACAAATCATAAATGAATAGGTGATCACAGCGTGATGTATTCATGGTGTGGTATTCAGCTCTCGCACTGTAACAGAGTGAGACAAGTTCATGCACACATGTGCAGGTGAACCATGTCTTCTCACTGATTGCACTTCAGCCTCAGGGTTTGCCTGCAAATGAATTGTGTCATCACCTTTGTGTGACTTTAGAATATTGAGTATTTTTGTTGTAGTACTTTGCAAGGAAGAGAAGGAAGGATAACAGATTGGATTTATAAAGTGTAAGGATGTTGATATGTTTACTTTTCTGACACGTCACGACTGGGTTTCTTATTTTTAGAAGAAGTACTCAGGTCCTTTACTTAAACTACACAGACACCTGTAGTTCTCACTGGCTAGCAGGGAGATGTTTTAACAGCTTGTTTGCTACGTTAAAAAAACTCTCTTAGCTTTTTTAGGCAAATGAATACATGACTAAACAACTCTGTTTAATGCCACTGTCATATAAACACAGGGAAAACTGCCGGCACAAACGCACCTCAGTGTCACCTATGTGACAGTTTCTCCTTACTGGTTTGCTTTGTGCTAATGTTAGCTGCTAAAGGAGGCTGTTGCTTTGGTTTAAGGGCTGTGTGCTTTGTGCTACTCTGGCTAAACGACAGTCTGTCATTGCTGCTTCTAGAATTACTTACCGACACCAGCTTTACGTAAATGTACCAGCACTGCGATGTAAAAATCCACAGTTGCAGACGAAAATATTGCATTTAAACTAGTACCTAAGAAACACATGGGTGTTATTAGGAAAGTAATAATACTGTAATACTTTTATGATGTTGTTATTAGATTGTTAACACTGTTGTCACTGAAAGATGCATTTTGCTTGATGTGGAACTAATTTTACTATTACTATTATTATATGCAGTTGGGTGGTTCAGTCCATTGGACCCATCTAATGATCATCATATGATTAACTGGAGAGGAAAGGGATATTTGTCAAATAGCTGTTGTTTCTGGCGTTACAGACTTTTTTTATTTAAAATTATGTTGTGATTGGCTCCTATCTCATAAGGTCTCTGGATACACTGATTTCAGCGACACAAAATCCATGTTCATGATTTAGATTTTTGCCCAGTCTTTGCTTTTTTGTGAAATACCTTTTTTGGCTCTGAGGATTTGTGTTAAACCATCTGACAAGAAAAGAAGCCTCAGCTAGACATGTTTCTTTTGAATAAGTCACAAGGCAAAAAGTTTGAGTACCAGGTTTGATTTTTAACAATGTCAAACAAATGTAGTGGACAAAAAAGTACAATATTTGCCTCTGGAATGTGGTGACGTGGGAGTATAAAGTAGCAAAGTAAAATACTAAATAGAAGTACCTCAAGTTACTTTCCGCCATTGGTATTCACGCTTTAACTTGGCTGATGGATATATGATGTTAATACTTACAGACCTCTCCGTCTTTGTCCACAGCTACACCCTCCGTGTGGTGGGCAATGGGATCAAGGCTCAGAGCACCAACCCTGAAGTGAAAGTGAAGGGAGCGGACCCTGTAATAAATCAGATCATCGACAAACTGAAACACATCAATCAGGTGAGCCCCTCTCATTGTCTCTACATGTTCACTGTGCTGTTTCAGCTCTCACTCCACTTTAAGAATACATTTCCATCCCTCATTCTGTCAGACATATGGCAACTGTCTCCCCAGGCCGTCTGCTAATTCTCTGTGCTTCTTTGTTTTATTAAACATTATGTATCTCTCGTTAGCTTTTAGTTTGTTCCTCAAGGAGAACAGAAATGGCTACCTTGAATACAGACGCCTGCTCACAAAGCTGAAGCCTTTTACGCGTTGCCTTTGAATAATCCTAAACATAATAATTCATTTATATCTTCTTTCATTTTACCAGTAAGTACGGGATAATAGAAAACTAGTCTCAAATGCAAAATCATCTCCAGGCTATGAAAAAAAAAATCAATGATTACACGTTTAGAAACCCATTTGATCTGGTTTGTGTGTCTTCATATTTACAAAATTCTTTTTCTCCCCTTTGTCAAAATCAATGTAGCTTTTCTATCAGCTCGCCTGCTTTTATGCACGTTTTCTGCTGCTGTGGCTCCTTTCAGTGCTGTTTATCTCTCAGGATGATGAGATTAGGGCAGTTTACGGGAGCACTTTCTCTTCTGGAGCTTCAATAATAGCTGCTGTGGCAGCCTCTGGCTTGTTGCACTGCAGCAGCAGCCTCACATGTCTGTTGGTTTGGTTTCCCAAGTGGCGGGCTGAAGGCCAGGTCATTTCTCTTGACCTCTCGCTGGCACCCCCTCCCCATCTAATTCACACCATCTGTGTGATGTCAGAAAACATAAATCTATACCATAACTATTTGAGAGCTCCTGATCTGCCCAGTTGACATTCACTGTGTACACGTCTTTCACTCTGTTTGTGTTTTTGCGTCTTCTTTGCATTTTTGCTCACAGGAGGACGTTTTATGAGCTTGAGTAGTCAGAAATTGCGTGTCCGCCGAGCTTAATTTACTCTGACTGCTAGGACGGATCATGATTTTCAGCTCAACCCAGATTATGCGATCATTTATAATCTGCTGAGAGCAAATACATCAACCAGGTTAACTTTATTAGTTTTCATCGAAAATCTTTTGCACATACGTTCCTCGTTTTGTCCACATGTCCTTTTCTGCTGGTTGTTTATTTAAGAAAAGCATCATCAGCATTTTTAGCTTCCCACCTGTTCCTCTTGTCCTTGAATTGTCAGTCCTCTGTAGTTTTTATTTAATAACGATCAATATTCAGTGATTCACTAATTTATCCCTGGTAGTAGGAGTGTAACGATACACAAAAATCACGGTTCAATACGTACCTCTGTTTTGAGGTCACGGTTCGGTTCATTTTTCGGTATAGTATGGGAACAAAATGCAAAACATAAATTTACTTGTTGTGTATTCAGAACTTTTGTAAACCAACAATTTATTATAACATACAAAATACGAAAATAAAATAAAAACAAATAGAATACTGTTGTAAAGTGCTGCCTGATAATAAGTTAATAAATTGTTCTCAAATAAACAAAATATATATAAATAAGCTTTTCAATGAATACAATATTCTCAAACAAAAACTATATGAAATATTATAAATATAAATTTCTCACAGCTTGTTAAAGTCTTTTAACAAAACTTTTCCACAAGTAAAGTGCAGCACTAACAGTTCCAGCATGTAGCCCTGTTCAGTTTTACTCAACCTTCATATTGTTTGCCAGAAAGATTAACGTGTCCACATTGACTCCACCATGAGTTATTTGTGAGTACGAAGATTACAAAGATATAAGGGCGAAAATATGCACTTTTGGACGATTTATTGACAGTCGCGTTTTTTCGGACAGGCATCGACACAGTCACCTACACTGTCACTGTGTGCTCTGTAGCGCTCGTTGAACAGTGGTTTGCAGTGGTCCGGCATCTCCGTGTAGAATAGTAGTGTTCAAGTCACGTCAAAATGAATATACATA
>OMLP01043210.1:0-10029 GCA_900302685.1 Spondyliosoma cantharus | reverse complement strand
CCCAGTTGGATGTGCCAGGAACACCTCCCCAGGAAGGCGCCCTGGTGGCATCCTCATCAGATGCCCGAACCACCTCAACTGGCTCCTTTCCACGCAGAGGAGCAGCGGCTCTACTCCGAGTCCCTCCCAGATGGCTGAGCTTCTAACCCTATCTCTAAGGGAGACCCCAGCCACCCTGCGGAGAAAACCCATTTCGGCCGCTTGTACCCACGATCTCGTTGTTTCGGTCATGACCCATCGCTCATGACCATAGGTGAGGGTAGGGACGAAGATTGATCGGTAGATTGAGAGCTTTGCCTTCCGGCTCAGCTCCCTTTTCATCACAACCGTGCGGTGAAGCGCGTGCAACACTGCACCCGCTGCCCCAAGGTACTTAAACTCCTTCACTTGGGGAAAAGACTCATTTGCCACCCGGGGTAGGCAATCCACCGGTTTCCTACTGAGAACCATGGCCTCAGATTTAGAGGTACTGATCCTCATCCCTGCCACTTCACACTCTGATCCAGTGAGCGTTGTAGATCTAAAGCCGATGGTGCCATGAATGTACGCAGCTCTCGCTTTGAGAATATAGGGATTGGATGGCCCTGAGAAGGGACCCCCTCACCCCTTACTACCACAGCACCTCCCACAGAACATCCCTTGGGACCCGGTCGTACGCCTTCTCCAGATCCACAAAACACATGTGGACTGGGAGATTGTACTCCCAGTCCCCCTCCAGGATCCCTGCCAGAGTAAAGATCTGGTCCGTTGTTCCATGACCAGGGCGGAATTCGCATTGTTCCTCTTCAATCTGAGGTTCGACAATCGGCCGGACCCTCCTTTCCAGCACCTTGGAGTAGACTTTCCCAGGCAGGCTGAGTAGTGTGATACCTCTGTAATTGGCACACACCCTCTGGTCTCCTTTCTTAAAGAGAGGGACCGCCACACCTTTTTGCCACTCCTTCGGCACCGACCCCGATCCCCATGCAATGTTGAAGAGGCGTGTCAACCAAGACAGCCCCTCAACACCCAGAGCCTTCAGCATTTCTGGTGGTATCTCATCGATCCCTGGAGCTTTGCCACTGTGGAGTTGTTTGACTACCAGAGTGACCACCCAGGGATGATACCTGTCTCCGTTACAGAGGGTGGCTGAGTGGGATTCAGGAGGTCACCAAAGTACTCCTTCCACCGCCCTATGACCTCCTCAGTTGAAGTCAACAAGGTCCCATCCTTGCAGTAAACAGCTTGGATGGTTCCCCGTTTCCTGCTCCTGAGGTGGTGGACGGTTTTCCAAAAGCGCTTTGGTGCTGCCCAAAAGTCCTTCTCCATGGTCTCGCCAAACTCCTCCCATACCCGCTGCTTTGCCTCTGCCACAGCTGCGGTTGCTGCCCTTCGGGCCCATCGGTACCCCAAAACTGTCTCAGGAGTCCCCCGGGACAACATGTCCCTAAAGGACTCCTTCTTCAGTCGGACGGCTTCCCTGACCACCGGTGTCTTACATGGTGTCCGAGGGTTGCCGCCCCTTGAGGCACCTAAGACCCTATGGCCACAGGACACAGCTGCAGCTTCAACAACGGAAGCTTTGAACATCGTCCATTCAGGTTCGATATCCCCAGCCTCCACAGGGATGCTAGAGAAGCTACACGTCATTGCCGACGTGTGCGTTGAAGTCTCCCAGTAGGACCACGGAGTCCCCCACTGGAGCCCCATGCAGGGCCCCAGCTAGGACCTCCAAGAAGGCTGCATACTCCAAACTGCTGTTCGGTGCATATGCACAGACAACAGTCAGAGTTTTCCCCCCCAGCAGGCGTAGGGAGGCGACCCTTTCGTCCACCGGGGTAAACTCCAACACGGCGGCGCTCAGCCGGGGACTTGTGAGTATCCACACACTCACCCAGCACCTCACACCTGTGACAACTCCGGAGAAGAATAGTGTCCAGCCCCTATCCCGGAGTTTGGATCCAGAGCCAATGCTGTGTGTGGTGGCAAGCCCCACCAGATCCAACCGGTAACGCTCAACCTCCCGTACCAGCCTGTCCTGACCCACCAAACATCCTGGAAAGTGACAAAGTTACGTTTTTTGTTCTAAAATACATAATTATATAATCGCCACCAGTAAACTGTCACTCGCGGGGAAGGAGGCTGTTTTCTGGGGGAAAGTTCACAGAAGTCTCCGTCAGGAGGGCTTGACCGCCACAGTGATTTCAAGTTTGAAAGTGTGTTTTAATTCAATTGAAGTGCAATTAAGCTCATTTTAGTTGCAGACAGTGTATGGTTGTAATTTTCTGTTTGGTAAAGAAAGGAGGTGTGAAAATATATATTTTCTTGACAATTTGTGAGTTTATTTTGTTCATTTATTATAGTAAAAGCTAAGAGGGCTCGGGAAACATAGTTAACCTGTGGGCTTTCTGGTTGTCATGCTAACTTTAGACATCTCTGCAACACAGTACACATATACATCTTGGCCATAACGCCAACATTGTTGTTTCTTCACACTCTGTTGATAATCTGATTTTTTTTTTTTTTTTTGTCGGTTTAAAACTACAATTGTGGCCAAATCTTACAAATATTTTTTTTTTTTTTTTTTTTTACATTTTTTCCCCCCATTTATTATCTGATGCTGCATGAGTTACTTGGCATAAAGCTTCGGAAAATATTCGCTTTCCAAGGTTGACACTTTCCATTTGGTGTCTATTTTCAGGAGATGATGGGGGATTAGCAGACACGTTTCACTTTTTGTTCAAGCCAGAAAAACTGAAATGTTATCTTTCTGTGCAAAGACAGATCGATGATCCTTTGTGTTGTTTGGGCATCAGCAGCAAACATCCAGAGAGCATGGCAGAAAAAGGACTGGACATTTAGAGCTCTTCTACCAAACTGTAGGATTTTTGTAGTGTAGTTCTGAGAGCAGGCTGAGTGATATGAATAAATAATGGTCCTGCTGGTGCCAACAGCAGGCATTTCTTAATTTGAAGGGGTTTCTAATCCCCCTGTTTAATGCAGTTCAGTAGATTTTTAAGATATCACACCATGGAAATATGAAAGTGGCAGATGAGTCTACTTCCAATATCCTGTCTCGAGTTATATGTGAGCAGAAAGCACTGCTTGGATTCTGCTCCCACCCCCCTCTTTCTTTCTTTTTTTTTCTCCCCTTGCGCCCTATCTGAATTACAATTTTTCCCCTTGGAACATTCCTCTGGTACAGAAATGAAGACATCTTGAGCTCAACTTCAAACACACTCCTCAGTAAACAGCCACTGTGGAGAAAGTGTTTCATCTGTGCCTCTGGGATATTATTAAGCCTCTCTGGTAGCTCAGACTGCAGAAGAGTACAGGATAAGAGCTAGCTCCTGTCTTTCCACCTCCCGTCCCAATGACTACCCGGCAACTTGTTTTTGGATAACTACACTATCTGAGTGGCTTGTTGTGGTGGAACACGCTGCAAGAAAGAAATGTTTTAAAAATCTTTACCATAAAACTCAAAAAGAAGAAAAAGAGTTTCCAATTTCCTGCTCCATCTAACTTCATAATTACCCCATGACAGTGTGTCTGAACTGCACAGATTTTAGGAATACCTGGGCAAATCAGTGGCTCTGACCTGGCCCTCACCCCTGTTGAGTTGCATAAGCCGGGAGAGCCACTGAGAATCATCACAATTGCTCTATTCCTGACTGCAGCTCTTCTTCTTAACTCAGCTTCAGTCGGGGGTTTCACATTCCTTACATTACATTCCTGATGAAGTAATGCAGGAGGGATGTTGCATTTGAATGATGTCGACAAGATAAAGAAATGTATTCATTCAAACATAATTTGAGTGTATGTATGGAGCACAATGAGGACTTTCTAAACCTTCGGCTCCTATAGAAGTGAACATCTATTGTAATGCTTCGGTCAGTTCAGTGAACCAATATTCCTCTTTTTTCTGGCAGTTCAAAACCAATGAAAATGTGAGAAAAAAATGGATGTTTCACCTCTTATCGCAGTCACCATCCTCAGAGTTTTTAAAACCCAAATAAAAACAAAGCAGTTCGATATCTTTAACAGATTATTGTACAGTAATATATTGTATTGCATTTTGCATGTTGCATTTTCTGGCATATTGTTTCCCATATTTCTGGAATTCAATTAATTCACTTTGAAACAGTTACCGTTACAGTTACTGGTGGCGATTATGTACTTTTTTGTACATTCCGAATGTAGTAACTCCATGCCATGCTGTTATTGCACACTTTTATATAATGTATATATACTGCGACAGAAAATACTAGGTTTTGTTCTTTACTGCACTACTTTTCTGCTACTTTTTCTTCTGCTCCACTACATAATACTGTATTGTGAAATTAGTGATATGTAAGGTAATTAATATCTTTAATCATAACCTAATATTAGTTAATATATTAATTATTGTATTATTAAGTGTTAGCACATGCTTATTACTATATAGAATAATATTCATAGCATAATTTTAATATTGTCATCATATATCATTTTGGTTAACATGTAAGTGACTACAAACACATGCCGACGGATGATAATATTTCTAATTTAATTTTATAAGTATATTTATGGCCAGAAAATTATTTTTGATATTTAAGTGCATTTTAAATCAAATGTACTATTTGTCTGGGTAACTTTCACTTTTGCCAAAGTAACATTTAACACAATATGTTCACTTTTACATAAGTATGACCTATGCGTACTATAACAACACTGACAGGAAAACACTGTGTGAAATACACACATAGAGGAGGATGCAAGTTGAATTCTAGGGTCATGTATAGGAGGAGTGATCAGCTATATGATGTGATTTTGATATGTCTAAGGGTTTTGACAGGTCGGTGATGCAAAAAAAAAGGTTCTTTCCCATCTCGTTTTTGATCTGGAGTACTAATATATTCCAAAAGTATAAGGGATACTCTTCTCTTTTGAAGATATTTTTCTTCCCTGCAGGTCCCTGCATACAGGAGCAGTATATTCTCTGTGATGAAACAAACAGCTCATCTATAAATGATTCAAAACGTGATGTGGCACCTGAGTGGGTTGATCTATCTTTCTCTGCCTTGGTGTATTGTATTGAAACCATTATGGCAGCATTTGGGTTTCATTTCATTCGAAAGCAAGGAAAAAGAGACTGCTTAAGATATTTATTGCCACTGATATTTATTTTCACACTGTCTGCCTGTAAATTAGGACTTGAAAAGCAATTCATAGAGGCAGTTAATAAGAGATGGTGAAAATGGAAAATGCACGGAGCATGACCGATATGATTTTGACATCAACACATACAGTATGGGCCTACATGACAAATAATTTATCCATGAACAAAGATCATAAATCTTCGAGTTGTTCCAATATTATTAAGTCTGCGTGAAAAAGACTCCCTGCTGCACTGCATTACACACTCTACGTGCTCAGGACATCTTCATTAAGAGCCAAACGTCATTATTAGCTGTGATATTGATGCCGGTGCTGCTGTCAATCAGGTCTTAGTGTCGATGTATCAGAGTCAGAGTCCATCCCTAACGACCACACCATTGATTGAAGCCGCTGGGTATTCATTAGATTAATGAGTGAGGACAGGAGACAGCAACAGGGAGGCATTGAGGATTTCATATGAGGGCCCTAACCTAGACACACATGCTGCATAATATATTCCCTTTAACACGTCTGTGAATGCAGTCATGTTTTCAGTGCAACAGATGTCACTCTCTCAGTCCTCCTGTCAGTAGAAGATCTTCATTAAGACTTTCAAAGGCAGGCCCCTCTGGCAAAGCACAAACAGCCAGTAGCAGTAGCAGAGGCACTTCAGCAGTGTGGATAAAACAAGATAACCCCTCGTTCCCTAGCATCATATTAGCATACCCTCTATTATTCATGCAGTCCCCAGTTCAGATATTTCCACCCCTTTAAATTGTTTTAGGGAAGGGATGTGTCGTCTGCAGCTATGTGATCTCGCTGAATAAAATATTTTCCTAGTTCTGTGGAAAATGCTTGATTTTTTCATGTGCAGATGTTTTAATGGAAAAAAAAAAAATGATTTAAAACAAGGGGTGTATTAAAAGAACCCAATCTGTTCATATGATATGTAAAGTACCTGTATTCAAATACGGTGAAGCCGAAGGAAATGTTCTACAGGTTCCTGCCTACGGTTTCTACCCAAAAGAGTTTCATACCAGTGAGATCCATTTCAATTAGAATCACATAATTTGGCAATGTGTGAAATGTTCATATGTAAACCCATTTTTACTATTCATTATTGTACGTTATTCTTATTAATTTTACATTTCTATTCAAATTGCAAGCAGCGAAATAGCATAATTTTTTTGTGATCTCACAATTAAATAACTGTCATGAGTCTATTTAACTGAGGAGGAGAAAGAGTTGATCTGCAACTCTGTGTGTGCGGATCTCAGTTGTGGATCAGGTGGGAATTCTCAGATATCTCACATGACATCACGCTCCCCGGGGAACGCCCCCTTGGAGGGTAAAAGATCGTTCCCTGCTGATCTAGTGTAAGTCAATTAATACCTCTTGCTCTTCACCTCCCAAACGGCAGCATTATTATCCCATGAAGATTGAAAATACATAGAACTGTCCGTACTTTTATAAGCTTTCATCCTGGCAGCAATATAAGGTGAGGGATTCTTCACAAAGTACACATAATGTCACTGAAGTCGAGCTCTGGCAGGGACCTGGCAATTTTTAATGGCTGAAATACCGCAGCAGGTGCTTGTAGTTTATGTCCATATCGTTCCTTTTCTATGGTTGACAGGTGATCTAAATAACTGTACAAGGGGAGATGTTCCGGCTTTTGCATTGCCTCTATGGGAAGTCTGGTATGAGTATGAGTATCTTGGTCTACTGTTTTGCCTTCCAGGTCAGCGGGTGCGTCACGTGACTGAAACTATGAATAAAAGTTGGAATGCAGGTTGGTGAAATACGTCCTTAATGAGGACAATATGAATCACATTACCTGCAGTGATGCTCCAGCTGAACAGGCACAAAGAAGAGCTGATAAACTTCATCAATTATTTAAAACTCCTGACTCACCAACAGGATCAATTAGTATTGCATGTTAATTCATGTTCTATGTTCTTTTACACATTGAAAGGTCACAGACACCGCCCAGAATCATACAGTAAAATAGCTTGGTGTGAAGCAACTGTCCTGATAAATCCTGACATCCTATCTAAAAATATTTATTTCTGTAGCTAAAAGTTTTAATCTGTTTCCTTTGGAGAGTCCCAAATACTTTTGCTATTATCACAATGTGGGCGCTGGGTGTGAAAATGATAACTGCATCAGTCTGAAACTACTGTGTGCTGATTTGTGCCGAGTGTAAGAAAGATCCCATAGTTTCTGAGGGGCGATGCATGGAACTCTAAAACACTTCATACAAACTGGATCAGTGGTATCCAAAGTACCATCAGGCAGACCCAATGTGACCACACCATCAAATGATCAATACATCAAGCTTAGTTCCCTGAGAGATCGAAAAGCTTCATCAAACTTCATGATAAGACACATAATTTACTAAATAAATAACACAAGCCTGGAATCTTTAAAAGTGCTGTCAAAAGAAGGCTGTCTTGTACTGGACACAGAGGACAAACAGCAGTTTCTAAACCACTTCTCAATATGGAAACACGGCCCAACACCTGAGATGGACTAAGTAAAAACAGAATTTCACAGTGGATGGACTGTAAAAAAAATAAGTCTAGAAAGTCCTATGAACTGATGAATACAAGTTAGAGACTTATGACAGTAACAGAAGGGTGTACCTAAGATTACGAGACAAACTGGAGAGAGAATGATACCACAGTGTTTCAAACCCACAGTGAAACATGGTGGTAATAATATTTAAGTCTGGGGGGTTTTCCAGACTCTGTAGCATGTCTCTTATGCATCACATAAAGCTTTGTGGAACACTGTCAAATGATGCTGAAATAAGTCCTCAGGTTTAACTCAAACTTTTAAGCTAATGTTTTCATTTGTAATGGGAAAAAAAATTTATTACATTATAATCAAACACACAATGAAAGTATCCAGACGATTGGTCTTATTGTATGTTCATACAGAGATTGCAATATTTGAATCAGTATTATCAGTGGTAAGGCATGCAATTAATAAGCAGTGATCTACAATAAAAGTTATGTTACATTGAAGGAAGTAAATTAGAAAGATTTCCCTGGAAAATAACACCTGAAACATTAATACCTGATGATATATAACGTACAATAAAATGTGAAGAGATCTATGCCAGGCAGCTGTCCTCCAACCAGTGTTACCTCATTCCTTCTTTAGTACTCTTTGGCCGTGTCAGGCGACCACTAATCTGTCTGCTCAATTAGTCAGCACCATCCTCCGCTTTGATGGCTGGGGCTCTGCCAAACCTAATTATATAAGCTTCATTTTTGAGGCTTATGTCAAAGAGCTTGTCATTTTTTTGCACTTTGCTCGGGGAACAATTTCATCATGCTTTCAGGGAGGACATCCTGCGAATATCCAACTATTACGAGACTAATATGAAGATGAAAGGACAAGAACAGACCAACACATTGATTTCTTCTTAGGTGTCGGCAGATAAGGTCAAATCTAGCATTGGTAATTGTGTCTTGGTGTATTTCAACTTCTTTTTTGCATCTAGGTCACACTGAAAGGAGCTGCAGCTAAATGCATAGACTCTAAATTCAAATGGCTCACCCTCCTACAGACAGCTTATGGATTACAGTTATATAACAGGGTCTAGAAGGTCTGTTTGAAAATGTGTCTGATTTAAGAGCACAAGAATGCGGTTTCTTCATTGATTGACATAGTTGGAAGCCATTTTTTTCAAATGGGAGAAACTATGCATATTCATTTTAAGAGAATTAGATAAGAAGTTTGATATCACTCTCTTGTCTGTATGGTATATATATAGCTAGATCCAGTAGCTGGTTAGCTTGGCTTAGCATTAAGGCCGACTAGAGGGAGAAGCGGACATAAAAACAGCCTCTCAAAAGCTAACATTATAACATGGATGCCAAGCTAAAGCTCAAATAGCTCAATGACAGTCCAGCAAACCCTCAGAAGAACAATACATTGACATTTAAACATTTTGTATAAACAAACAAAATGTGTTGATCAGTGAGCTTTTGAGGTGGCTATAAATGCATTTTGTTGCTTTTGGAATGACCCAAGTTAGCTGTTTTCTTCTGTTTCCATTCCTTATGCACCTGGCCGGTGGTTAGATTAGATGGGCTTTATTTGTCCCACAACAGGGAAATTCACTCGTTACAACAGCTCAAGATGCTCAAGTACAGGAAAAAGAATCTGACAAATATACGTAGAGCTAAATAGAACATAAAACAATAACATATTTACAAAAAACAAACGTGATTGGAAAGTGATTGTTCAGGTAGTGCTTGAGTTAAACAGTCTGATAGCTGGGGGGATGAATGATCTGCGGTAGCGCTCCTTCTTACACAGTGGGTGTAAGAGTCTGCCGCTGAAGGAGCTGCTCAAGGTTTCCACAGTCTGGTCCAGGGGGTGAGAGGTGTTGTCCATGATTGACATCAGCTTGGCTAACATCCTCCTCTCACACACCACCTCTATGGAGTCCAGCACTCAGTCCAGGACAGAGCTGGCCCTCCTAACCAGTTTGTTTAGGCTCTTCCTGTCCCTGTCCGTGCTGCGTCCTCCCCAGCAGACCACTGCATAAAGGAGTGCTGATGCCACCACCAGGGGCGCCGTATAGGGGGGAAAAGTTAGGACAATTCCAAGGGCCCCTGGCTGACAGGGGCCCCAAAAACTAGGTAAAAAAAAACAAAAAAAACATCATCATTGAGTATATTATAATAATATAATAATCAAAATAATGATCTTTGTTTTTACTTGTTTGTGGCAGTAAAAGTTAAATATCCCCTGTCAGGGACCAAGCAGTAAGGAACAGAACACATGAGCAATTTCAAACAAAAATGTTTTTTTTTTATTTTACCCAAAAAAACAGCCAAATTAACTTACAACTCAACTCAAGATGTGGGCCCCTAAAAGAGGTCAACTTAATATAAC
>OMLP01043204.1:0-14608 GCA_900302685.1 Spondyliosoma cantharus | reverse complement strand
ACCAGTATAATCTAATTGAGACTGTAGTCTTTTAGTATGTATACACTGGCATATATATATCGCAGTGACTCCCTTCAAGTGACCTGACATGTGGATCATTGCTCCTTACGAATCTCATTGTTGCCTTTTTGCCCAGAGACTGCCACTATCCTTACATACACCACTGTGCCATTCCACCCTATCCCACAGCCCTTACCCTTTCATAAGGGTAAATCACAACTTCTCCCCCTCATACACACACACACACATTCCCATTCACCCCACATGTCTGGACATTTACAAATGGACATTATTTCAACGGCTTAAGCAAAAGTTAATTTGAATGAATTGTTTATGTTGGTGATGACCTGTTTTCATGTGACTCAGGATGAATATAAAACTAACTGAATTGTTTTGATTTTGTTAAAGGAATTAATGTTGTCCTGAAATTTTGTTCAAGCCTTAATAAGTTTAAATTTGGAGTGGACATATTTTGATTTAAACTTACTCTTTCAACATTTTGTGGTTTGTGACCTTATTGAGACCAAAAACCCTGAGATATCTAACCCTAACCCTAACCCTACTTATTCTGTAATAAATTTGATAGTACCCTAACCCTAACCCTTGTTACAAGTTGAATTATAATTTATATAATTATATCTGGCGCCCTAATTAACATACGTTCAGCCTGTGCTGGAACTGATGAAAGATGACCTTCTCTCTCCAGGCCCCGATGGCACTGCACTAACAGCCAGTATTAAACAAAACATGTGCAGGGTACTGACTGAAAAATACAGCTCACCTGCAATCCAAGTCCTCCTGAGAAAGGCCACCATCTTGGATTCAAGGTATCGTGGCAGCATGGAGGAGGCAGAGGCATTGGATGATGTCAAACATCAGCTTGTGCAAGAGCTACTGGACTTAAAAGAGCCAGAAGAAAGTAGAGAAGGTGCCAGTGGTTAGAGCTGCAGCAGAGCTGCTGGAGGAAACAAGGATGAACCTCCTGCTGCCGCACCCACCAAGAAGAAGAGGCTGAGTGACCTTCTTCAAAACAGAAGCGCTCGCCATCTCGCAGGTCAGGCGCAGGCTGCAGTTGCAAAAAGAGTGCAGGCTGATGCAGAGCTGACCAAGTTCCTCCAAGAAGATGCACTTGATTCATCTTGTGATCCCTTGATGTGGCGGCGTGACAATCAAAGATGATATCCTTTGATGACCAAGTTGGCCCAAAAATACATGTGCATTTGTGCAACAAGCACCAGCTCAGAGAGAATGTTTAGCACAGCTGGCAACATTGCTACTCTTGAGAGATCCTGCCTTAAGCCACACAAAGTCAACATGTTGGTATTTCTTGTTCGGAATCTGCCAAACTAAAGTAGCTATTGGATTTGCATATGGCCTGTTGAGCCATCTGTTGTTTTTGTTGTTAGTTTGCACTTTTTGTTTACAAAGGTCCTAACTGGATTGGCAGTTTTGCCTGTTTTGCCTGTTAAGGAATGTATCACTCTTTACGTCTGAGCCTAATGTTTAATATTTATTGAAGTGCAGTTTTGTTCACAGAGACTTGATAATCCATTTTATTTATTGCTTCGGTTGTGTGTGGTTTTTGTTTGAGTGTTCTTTTCTTATCAGCAACAGGGTCTATTTTATATATTGTTTTTGGTTGTAAGTGTTTTTTATTCAAGTGCATTTTATGTTCACAGAGACTGAGAGTCCATTTTATTTATTGTTTTTGGTTGTTTTATTTATTTATTTGGATATTTAAAATGTCTTCGTTCCAATATTCTTTAGAAATAAATGTGTATTGATCTTTGAAAGGGTGTACTTGCATTATTATGCCATTATCATTATATCAGTTGAAAAATGGTCACAAAACGACGATGTTATCGTTTATCACGATAAATTCTGGGACAATTTATCGTACCAGCAAAATTTGTTATTGTGACAGGCCTAATTATTATTATTATATTATCATTAATAATCTAATCATTAATCAAACTTTGAGGATATATCATAAAAACATAAACACAGATAAATTGAAGAACTTACATAATCTAGAAAATAATAAATAATAACACTGAGCTTAAGTTCTGCTGCGCAGTGATCAGTCCAGTCCTCACAAAATCACACAGCCTTGGTTATACTGTGTGAGCCTGTAGGCTACAGTCTATAGTCAATACTTTAGTCCATTGCTTTCCATGTTGCATTAGTCCGGAGTTGTAACTAAACCTTGACTTAGAGACTAGTTAATCACTGTCTCCTTTTAAAACTATGTGCACCTGCACGGCCATATATTGTCTGGACCGGTCCTCACAGAGGACTCAAGGACTAGACAGAGAGAAATGGACTACAAGCAAGCACATCAGCTTAACGCTACTGTTAATTGAGACCCGATAGCTGTTCCTGTAAGGAGTATTTTTTTTTTTCCCCTTTTCATGACCAGAAGGATAGTTCCGCCTCATTAATGTTGCAAACACTGATACCCGCTACAATTCAAGGGGGACACACTGTAATTCACAGGGCTTCAGATAGGTGTGTGTGTGTTTGTGTATGTGTATGTGTATGCGTGTGTGTGTGTGTGTGTGTGTGTGTGTGTGTGTGTGTGTTTGTTCGTGCCCTGGCAAGGGGAAGGGGCCTCACAACTTCTCACATTAACCCATTCACACACATTTACATGGGCTGCCATTCAAGATCGACCTTCTCATCTGGAACAATTTGGGGTTCAGTATCATGCTCAAGGATACTGAAACGTGCAGCTGAGGGAAACTGAAGCGGCAACATTCCTATTGCTGGATGACCTGCTTTAGCTGCTGAGCTACAGCTGCCCTGTTGCTTTGCTGAAGCAACGGCGCAGCACACCATAAAAAATCGTGAATTCTATGATCTATTGATTAAGAAACTGTTTCGGGACAAATTTGACATGGGTTGCCACAGTCTAGGTAATAAGAAAGGAGACACACTGGTAGGTATGGGCAGAAATAACAGGAAAAATAAACTACTGATTAACTTAAATTGAGTTGAGACAAATAGCTAAGCCTTTACCTTACCTTTACAGAGAGTGAAATTACAGGAATCATAAAAGGTAACTTACAATAGTACAAAAAGAGGGCTGTACAATTATGGTAAAAAAAATAATCAGTCACTCAATTTAGTCTTGTGCAGCTGTTTGAAACACTATTTTTTGTATCTGTGGATACAGACAACCACTGTACCGACAGCCTGCTTAACATACTCTGGCAGAGGCATGACCCACAGATCATAGGCAGAGCAGAACAGGTCAGTTGTGGGGCATGCCATTTAGGATAGCTAAATGCTACAGGGGAACACAATAGATTTTATCTTTTGTAGCCTTATGTTGTGCTTGTAATCACTCAGTTTGGCCGTGTGCCCCAGTTTAAAACCCACTGTAATTGTATGACTAATTTCGTGGTTGCTTACTCTTATTTTTTAATCTGTAGATGTTGAGAGAAACCGTCACAAGTCAGACCAGAATGCTAGCAGCAGAGCAACAGAATAGCTTCCCCTTTCGGCAAACTGAGTCCGCAACATGACGTCACACAAACAGACCATGGAATGACACACGAACACCACCAGACAACCCTGGGGCTAATCACCACAACACAAGATTCTGTCTGAATGCAGCCTAACTCCTGAGATTGTTTTCAGACACTGTGCATAGATGGAGAAATTGTTTTGTTTTTTTCTCTCGATGCATCCAATTATGTCTGAACTGCAGAACTGCTGCTAATGCTAATTTTTAAGTTGTTACTGAGTATCGTCTTTACACAAATCCACTTGCATGTATATGTATACAGTGCACCTTCCTGTTAGTTAATTGTGCAGCGCTAACAAAGGGAGTATCTCAGAATTAGAGGTTGTGCTTAGGCCTGTAAGTGATTATATGTTAATAACATTATGGATTATGTTATGGGACTGACTGACAAAGGTGTCCAAAAAAAAGTTGTGTAATTGGATACTGTTTGGCAGAGGATTCAGATAAAATCAGGTAGGCGTGCAGGTAAAAGTCATCACCTTTCAACATTTACTAAGGCTCAAAGAATCAATCAACTCACTTCATTATCTTCTGCACTGAAATGTGTTTTTACTTATCTACATCTAAGCACCTTGTGGGTTTTAAATGGAGTTTACATTACAGTAGGCTGTAGTCAATATAATTTGGTACTTTGCCATCAGCTTATGAATGCAGTATAATAGCTCTGGCTGCCCTCCAATTCCAGCCGAATGTGCTTCCATCAAATGCAGAGGTGATTGTGTAACACTCTTCTTTGTTGGTGGATGAAACAAAAGCCAAAATGAAAAAAACGTCTTCTGCTAGGATGAGCTATTATTTTTCAGGAATACTGATTATTTTCAAGTATATTTTTCAGGTTTCAGTTCTATCACAGATTCCTGTTTGCTCAGAAGCCAAGCACTCCCAAAGTGCACATTCACTGGATATAAGAAACCAGGGAATAAAAATTAGATCTGAGAGAAGCAGAGTGTGTGTGGGTGTTTGAGGGGGTTGGGCTGTGTGAGGACTAATCTGTTATGACATGGGAATGGCCATCTCTGGTTACTTCCTTTCACACTTATTTCTGTTAAAGCATAATATTTTGGCATAGGAGTAACATTTGTTGATGCTCCCCAGTTTGTTGCTGAGATATGCATCTATGTACTAACATCAATATGGTAAGCCCAGTTGAAATTAATTGCTACACGAAAAAAAAAACCTCTCTTATTTGACAGGACTTATTTTGTTCTTGAGTGCAGCACTACTTAAAGAGACTACCTCTGTCTTTGCTTGTCGTTGCCTCAGTTTGGTAAAAACATACTTTCTCCTGACTCCTGAAGACAAGGAGTGTGGCATAATTTACTAGGTGTGATGCCCAGCAGTCATCTTTGAGAAATGGTTGAAGTGCTTTCCTTTATACTTTGCAAATCATTCAATAGCAACACAATAAGCAAGATGTTTCCATAAACAATCATATAGGTCGTATTGTAGGATATGATGGCCAGCTTTGTGTCATCTGTGGAGTTTACATCAATTCTGAGCTAGAGAGAGGAGTTAGACATAAAGTAAAAGAACTGTTTTGACGGGCTGAGCCAACACCAGCACCAGAAAATAAGACACAATAATATTGTAAATGATAAACATCATCATAAACATATCACATAACATATGTACCAGAAAACTGTGAAAGAAAATTAGGGAGAAAACAACCTGACAAATTAGGGTTTCTAAATTGGACTACTCATGATCTTTTCCATGTTAGCATACTCAGTGAGTATTTCATGCTGTCCAAGGACGAAATAAAAACACATGCAGATAATCAACTCATTAATATTCAACTACAGTACCGTGGTGGCCTTATAACGGTGTCTGACATTTCTGCAGGGCACTGATATTTTACAGTTTTTCAGATTTCCGAACACAGTTTGAATCACTCAGTGGTTGCTCAATGAGACTGCACTAATCAGGTGTTATGTAATTAACAAACGTGTTTACAGTGCAATTTATGTTTCTTCACCACTTGTGAAAGTAATTGCTACTCAGTGGAAAAACATTCCATTCTGTTAAGCATCATATATCTTGCATTTGACAAGCAATACTTGAATGAACAATCAGTTGTAGGCCTGTTGTAAGATACTTTCCATCAAAGTGATCATGATGATACATAAGTGGTAAGTTTCTGAGCTTGATGTAACAGACTGAGAAGCGGCTTTTTGTAAACATTTTAGTTCAAATTTGTGTTTATTGATGGTGGATAGACTACACTTTCTAACCGGCTTGACATTGACACATTTAATCTGCCGTTTGGCAAATGTTTCAATCATTTTCTATAATTGCATATCTAAGCACATTAAGAACTGAAGATGGACTGTGTGAACCTGTGTGGTGATGAAATGACAGGGCCACAATTTTTAAAGTCGGTCTTAAATCAATAGTCAGCTGCCCAAATGAACATTGAAACTGATTTTGCTTGCAGTAATAATTCATTCCGTCCATACTGTCCAGCAAGTAATTCCTTTCTTAATGAGTTTCCTTTGTGAGCGATGGGGGGAAAGTACACAGTCCTCGTTCTGTGCAAATATCTATCTATTTATCTGAAGTTAAAATGAAGTTGTCCAAGTCACGTCACATCAAGTGAGTAATGACCATGATTACAGTCTTTAAAGCATTAAATTCTCTCTGTTTCCCCATACACTAGCTACAGAACATTGAAGGGATAGTTTCATTTTGTACTGGACTACTTTTGGAGAAGATCCCCAGTCGATTTGAAGAACTCAAAACAGATGAAGCATCGTATTATCTTCAAATAAACTTTTAATAGTGTTGCAAACAGCTTTGTAAAGAACAAGCAGTGTGGATTTTGTCCCCAGTGGAAGTTCATCGGGAAGGAAGTAGGGCTGCATAGCATATTGTTGTTATTGTTGCATTGATATCACACTGATGAGCAATAGTCACTTTGCAGGATGTGCAATGTCAAGTAAGGCAACACTTCATACAACAACTTTTTTTGCTGCTTGATACAAAATTAAAACTCACACGGTTATCATCTTCCATGAATAATCTACTAGAGTCTGTCTAATATCATATTTTTTACTCCAGTCTAAGGATTCTCGGATACATGGGAGTTTGGTGCTTGTGTCACAATCATCACTGATCAATTTATCCAACAAAGTCGAGATTTCCCGATACCATTTTTTCCTTTCCGATACAGATTCCGATACCTGGGCTTTGGGTGTGGGCCAATACTCTAGTACCAATATGATTCCAGTGTGTGTGTTAAAAAAAAATAAAAGAAGAAGACTTTTTTTTTTGTTTCAACAGCTGTATAGACTACTAACCCAGTATGGAGTGCTGCTATCATTGTTGTATGGCTTGGCTCGGTTAAAAACCTTTGTAAAATACGAATAAATACATGCACAGAACGATAGCAATACAACACTCTTTTATAATTTGTTTTTACAGTCAGTCATAATGATTCAATCTTTAAAATACAGTTATTCAAGTTATCTGCAGCAAATTATTGTATTGTTTCATATTCCAATACATACTGCAAACAAGAAAAAATATTAAAAATACCATGCCAATGCCAAATGCCAATCAAATGTCTAATATTGTGAAGCCCTTGTAGGAATGTTTCAGTTCTAACCTATCCCTTAAAAAAATATAATTCATACTCACTCATATGGCAAATGAAAAGAAACAAAATAAAATCCAAATTCACAACCAGCAGTCACATAATCAAAGCACTGGTGCTTATGATGATTTTCAAGAGAATATGAGACACAACAGCTTCAGCTTATTTTTATCCCAGTAATCAGCGATGAGTGTTGTTCTTCAATTAAACACCATCCTGTATTTTGTCTTTGATTCCTAATTTCTTCCGGCAAGGAACCTTGAGAGCATATTTTGAGCTAATTCTGCTGCAAGTTGAACAGGCTGAGACTGACAGACAGCTTCTGTCTGTGCGACCACAGTCCCAGAATGACAGTGATGGAATTCATTAATCATTAGCAGCCTGCAGGCATCTGACCCACACCCAAATGCCTGCTGTGAAGGGTGTTAAACTGAGCCAGTCAGCTAGCGCCTTCACACATGGATACCAAGATTATTGGGTTTTACGAATATAGATCACCAAAAAGAATAAAATGGTGTTATTGGGTTTTCAGGTTTTCTCATCTCTAACATACCTCCTCTCCTTCCAACCCAGCTAAAATACCATACTTCCCCTCGGCACATGGCAATAGGTAGCACAATTTGTAAAGTGAGTGACTAATTTCAAGAGGGAGCAATGGATCTAAAATGTAACCAAGCAATTGAGAATGACAAGAAATGATAAAACTTGCACATAAGCTATTTTTAAAAATAGGCGCAAATCCTTAAGTAAAGTTTGTTCGCACACACTTGCGTATCACTTGTACTTCTGTTGTGTCCTGTGTAAAGGAAACAATATATGACTACAATAACTAAAATGCATTCCCCTCCACGTTTTTTTGTTGCCACCCTGAAGTACCTCGGCCATTAAAGAGACGATCTCACAAGAGGTCCCTTGAGTTGTCACAGTAACAGAACAGTATGTAAGATGGTGGTGAAAATTCCCAAGAGGAATGCTGTGTGGAAGACAATGGTGGTAAAATAAAAAAAATAAAAATAATTAAGCCGTATTTGAAACTACATCAATACAGCTTTGGATAGTAGTTCAAAAACAAGAAGGCAAAAAAACAAAACCACAATAGTAGTACTGTGCAGTTCTGTCTTACGACTATGACAGAGCTGCAGGGGTATGATAGGTATGTTGATCAATACCAGTGACTCAAAACTAGCCACCAGGAATCTGAGGTGCTGAGATTTCTGGCTGGAAATATTAATTCATTAATTTCAGTATGCATGAACACAGAGGTGCATTACAAGCAGTTAATAAATGTAGATAAATATTGCGTGATGTAAATATCTAAAGTCAGAGGTGAGCTGCAGCATATGTCTGTAACCTGCAGAGTGCATTATGCCTGAGCTTGGTTAATTTGGAGTACTAGAGGAAACTGGAGCGACTGTATGAAAGCCATAAAGAGCAAGGGTGATATTAAAGGCATCATACATAAATAGAAAAAATTTCATTTAAAAAGATTTGACCCAAAGACATTAATGCTGTGAAGTACAAATTATAAACACCAATTTAGCTGGAGCAGGGCGGAGCAAAGTTGCATTATAGAGTAGCAGGTGGAGTAGGAGTCACATTTCAAAAATACTTTCAAACAGTTATCAGACATGGGGTAGGTTGTTACCTGTGTATGGCTTTAAGTCTCCATATTTCAATTTTCCATCAAAAATTAATCGAAAATTTGGTCATCGCAATCAAAAGCAGGATCAGTAATCTAAAATGTTTTACTATTTACAATCTTAATTAAGTTATTATACAATCTCAGAAATATTTATCTTTTCCCTAATTGAATAAACAGTCTGCTGTCAGAGAAAAATACATTCTCCAGAACACTGTTTGAAGCTAGAAAGGGTCCGCCAAATATAAACAAAGTAAAACACTATGAAATTGTGTTGACCTTTATAGGTCAGTTGGTTTATTCAGTTTATTCAGTCATGAAATTGAAGAGAGTTTGTTTATTTTGTATGTTTAGGCATAATAACAATATGTCAATGAAGATTTTTCTCTTCTGATTAAAGTTTCTTCCCCAAAACTGAATAGATTACCTTTAATTAAACATTTTTCTCAAATCTCAAACAGAAACACTTAATGTAATGCTTTATATGGCGCATTACGGGTCTTCTGACCAGAATAAGGTAGTCCACTTCCCATTTAACATCTCAGAAATCAGGTCTTTTTTCTCAAGTAGTCTTTAATATCATCTTCGTAGATTATTGGAATTCAAAGTATTCAGCGTTTCTCAAGACTTCACTTGGGACAAACAACGATGCTTTTAACAAATACTAAAGGACAAGGTCACAGCCGTTTTTTTTTATAGCCTCTCTTCACTGGCTAAAAGTGCATTTTAGAGCTGATTCTCACCTTTGGCTGATTACTAAGGCATTTCTAAGGGACCGTATTGAGCCACAGATAAATACTCATTTGGTACACTGTTGAGTATTTACTTGCAGGATGGTGATAAACTCATGATATACTGCGGTGCCAATGTTTTATTATAATGCAGAAACAACACAGTGCAACTCTCGTTAATGTGTTTTTCAATTATTTTTGGGAAAACAATGGAGACTTGTGGCACAGAGTTAGCTATACCACATGTTGTTAGAAGAATCATTGTCTTTAACTTTAGGGATTTGTTGCCAGTGAAAATAGCAAAAAAAAATACCAAACATATTCCTTAATGACCTCTAAATACAATAGTTTTGAAAATGTCTGCTATGACACATCAGAGCAAGTTAATAGAAATACTACATTTGGATTTTTCCCATTCTCTGCAATGACGTCTATATTATTTTACATCCATTCATATTCAGTCATGGTGTTTGTCATTTGAGTAACGCAGCTTGCAAAGCTGTCATGCAGTGTTTCACATTAGTAAGCACAAGTTAAACTAAATTCTGCCAGATTTTTTCCCTTCAGAACACTCATCTTTATGTCAGCCTACCAGTCAGCGCTTTCAAGGTTGAGGTTAAGTGCTGTTTTTCAGTCATCTCCCCACCAATGTGGAAACACACAAAGCCAGAAGTGATTCAAGGCACAGAATCCTCAGGAAATGTGATGCTTACTATAGTCATTTTGCATAACCAGGTATTTGCCCCGGATCAAGGCTTGTGGTAAAAAAAAATGTTTTAAAAAAACTTCAAGAATTGATCCCCCCAGATTTTCTGCAGATGTATTTGAGTTCAAAAACAGATGGTATTGAATATGGAATCACCTTGACATTACAGCTTTTTCTGAGCGAAAACATCTGTCAAACCGTCCTAACACTGGTCCTTCTCTAAATGAGAATCCCAATACACTGCTGTGAAAACACACATGCTTTTAAACAGGGCAAAGCTGCATTTGAAAGTTATTTGGTCCCTGGGTAATTTATTAAGGGTTTGGCATGAGACCGTAGGCTAATTAAGTGAATACACTGAATCAATGGTCTATCCCTAACCTCCATATTTCAAGAGTGTTCGGCTGCTATAGAAAGCTGTGACTGCAAGCAAGAAATACTGCTGAGAGCAAAGAGTCAAAATGATAAATCTGCACTCATGATTCCAAATTCTTACTTGCAGACAATGTGCGAAAAAATGTGTGGAAAGGATTTATTCAGCAGTAAAACAATTATAACTCAAACAAGACTCTGCAGTATAGAAATTAATGATGACTGACAGAGTTTTTTCAGAGCAATATCTCAGGATCATTTTTCAGTTTCTATTTTCATGGAAATAGACCCCGTGTGTATAGTTGGCACTTCCACTACGGGATGAAAGAATATTCTTCTCTAAACAATTTTTCTCTCTACAAAGACATGCACATGCTCTGCAAATTTGATTATTGTTTGGCAGAGATATAATGTCCCCATTGCTTTAATGAAAGACAGCCCCCTGCCCCTTTTCCCCACAAGTCAAGTGAATACTTTATCATAGCTGAATCATAAATCAGCCAATCATGTTGTGTTATTAATGGGAGCAAACAGTTGAGACCCACAACAAAAACAACAGATTTGGCGTAGTTGCAGACAGACTTCTTATACTGTTAGCATGGAAGAGAAAAAATATTCTGCTCACACTGAATGTCTAAAGAGTTGTCCATGTGCTCGGGTGGGATGAGCTTAAAATTGTAAGAAGTTATATTAGATTTGACTGGTGATATTACACATGCAGTGTTTATGTCCCAGTGACCAGTGAAAGTGAAGTTATGGCTCTCTCTCTCCCCATTAATTTCAATAGGCACCTGGTCTTGTTAGCCTGAAGTACCTGCCTGAGGGAGTTGCCAAGATTGCTGAATTGCAAAATGCGCACCCATATCTTGCGCAAGTTTCATCCCAAACCTTGATCTCAGAAATTAAACAGATGTGTAAAACGTTTTCATAATCATCAGGTATTTTTGGTTGAAGACACGTTGTCTGCAATGCAAATGATCCTCTGCTTCCTTTCTGCGTTTTGTTAATGACATAAAACTACAGTCTCTGACCAGAACTGAGCTTGGAACATTGTGTAATGTAAAAACAAAAACAAGTAATCAATTAATCGAGGAAAGAGTCTGAAAAATAACTGATAATGAAAATAATTGCTGGTTGCTGCCCCTGTTAGGTGTTTTGATTCTCAGCTGGTTGCTCAGCCAGCATGCCAATTTTCTGTGTGCTGGTGTCTGGTGCCAACAGTGGCTCTCTGATGCGTTTCTGCTCAGGGTGCTGCTGCAGTCCCTCAAAAAATGTCACATACATGTCAGCTTCACCTTTAAGGACAAAGTCTCCAATTATCCAGATCTCTGAAACCCTTCCTGCCTGCACAAAATGTGCAGAGGCAGGTCTGACTTCTTTTGAAATCTCTAGACACAAACACAAAGTGCCACACACACAGTAGGTATACCAACTGTGGTCCCTTGATGAAGCACTCTTCAGAACTGATTCTCAATGCAACCAATTCTCTCATGCAGCTCCTCCCAACAATAAATCACTGAATCCAAAATATAAAATGAAGACATTATCAGGGGATTCAACTAGTGTTCAACTATGGTGAGACACATCAAGTCAGTGACTATGAATTTGTTTCAGATGTAGGTTTCAGTCTCTATACCTACAGCCTCTTGGGATTTTGTTGCAATAAATATAACATATGTCTTCTTCTTACAGGGAATGAGATTCACGCAAAAACATACAGTCAGCGAGCAAAAACAACTTATTGTTGACAAACATCAGGGAAGAATGGCCAAATGATTTCGAGCTAGACACCTGAAGGCCACAAGTACACAGAAAAAGGTGCTCATGGCACAGATTGTGTCCCGAGGGGCTACAGCAGCAGAGGACCATGCCGGAGTTCCAAGGCAATAGCAAGAAGATAGTATATGAGGCTTTTTTCCTATCTTTGTTCAAGAGCGTGGTCTTGTCAATTTCACTTACAGATGTAATGCTTTACCTGAAACCCTGCCATCGCACTCCAACAGCCCCTGCTAGTGCTTAGAATTGCAGCCACAACAAGTCAAGAAGAGATTTTCTGACTGGTCAACACTACACCTGCCATTCGAGTTCACAGAAATGCCTGAGCGCAAGGTTCAAGCTTCGGCATTGGAAATCCGTGCAAGCTGAGCAAGTTTAAATGTAAGCATATAGTTTGAGCAGAAGCAGAGAAGAGCAGTTCAGGCAGGATTTGAGATGTAAGCATTATAAAATCTAAACGTGAAATCAATAAGTCATGCATTCAAATTGAAAGTCCACACTCACACGCCTTGGGAAAAGGCCCATAATGGTGCTAGCATGTAATTACAAAAGAAATGCATACCTGAAGAGTTGGAAACTTGACTGACATGACAAATCTCCATTTCAGATAGTCAGGTAACCTCATAAATCCATAAATCCATTGATCATGTCTAGTGTCAAATGTCCAGGTTGGTAGTAGTTGTGATGGAATAGAGCGGTGAGTCCCCCAACACAACAGAGCAACCTTCAGATGAGATCGGAATATATACTGTATTTGCAGGTTGAATATCAGGGGAAATTCTGTCAAGTCAGTTGGGTCCAAAAATGTCCCATGCTGAATCTTGGAGGCAATCGTGGAGGCAAATATTTTCCAGTCCTCGACAGGTGTACCCAATCAAGTGGCAACAGTGACAACAGCAGAGTGTCAGCTTTGGAAGAAGAAGAAGAAGCCTGAGCTAAAATGAATGAAATTCATGTTATACTGTAGATAATACAAATTGGTCACGGACTGCTTAGAGAGTGCATCTGGTCTTTAGAGACATTTCTGATTAATGACCAATTGGGTCTTTAAATTCAAATACAAATAGATATGGAAGAAAAATTAAAAGAGAAGCATACAGTAAAAAGCACCAAATTGTGAAGACAATTCGAGGGAAGAACTTAAAAGTACGGTGAAATGGTCAAATTGTCATTGGTTTTACAATAAACTGATTGAGGCAGTTGACTTCTTTCCCCATTGACAGGACACCTCTATTATTTCAAACAAAACATAATAAGCATCATCCAGTTAAGAATTATCTCAGGATAGTTCCTCAATGTCATTAGTTTAAGCTAGGTGTACCTAAATATTCTGGTCATTTAAATCTGGTGACACTGACTTTGTTAACAAAAATAATCAAGTTTTTGTCTATATTCCCAAAAAGACATCAATCTGTTTACATGGCTAATAAAGTCTAATGACTCTCAATATGAATGAATCTCTGGACCTGCCATGCAAACAGTTGGCTAGGCAACACAGAGCTGGCTGTAAAAACTAGAGGCCATGAGTCACAAACTGCTATAAAAACCCTAATTAAAGCTAGGGTCTGTAATGTTGTTCAGAAACACATTTTGTTATACTGGGTGAAATGGTCCTTCTATCCTGAGAGTAGTCAATACATTATGTATTCAGAAAAAGGAACGAAATAATCAGACCTCTGTGGGAGCTGCAGGACTGAGAAAAATCTGACCAATCCGTGCTATCCGGCCCGAAAAGAAAGAAAATCGTAAGCCTTCATGTCTCGTTCTGCCTACACCCCCCTCTGTCCCTCCCTCCTCCGCGCGTGCACAGGTCACGTTTCACTGATGCCGGAAATATTCAGCACACTCCTCTGCAGAAATACGGAGTTGCAGAAGAAGACGTTCATTTGACCCCAAATAAGAAGAAGAAGAAGAAGAAGACGTTCATTTGGTTACAATGGCAGAGAAAATGCAGCCAGCGTTACTTGTGTTGTAAGAGTGGCGTAGCCCTTTCAGGAATAGGGCAGTGCGTGAGTTGTGCGTAAGGTGTGAGTGGGCGAGCGAGAGTGAGGGAGCATGCGTAAGTGCAGACAGTGAATGAATGAGAAGGTGGAGGGGCACACTGAGCAGCGGTAGTAGTGGGTAAAGTGTACAGTATATGCTGCAGTTGTCTTTGAATAAACGGGACGGCTCCCCGAAAGACCACAAAGCTCCCTGGCATTATTTTACCGACCGACGAACACGTGAAAGGGGGTTCACCCCAAAGGTAATCATAACTTCGGCC
>OMLP01043203.1:0-10728 GCA_900302685.1 Spondyliosoma cantharus | reverse complement strand
GTCGACCCTCCCCGCGGCTGGAACCAACTGCTGCCCGCACGTGGGCCAGGCATCCCGGCCGTGACATCATCAGCGAGTCTAAACCTGGCTTGTATTATCACTGTCTGTACACACACACACACACACACAATCAGGGCTACATAATGTGTGTTTACATTACAGCAGGGCGGCAGAAATAGTCTCATTCTACCCTAGTGTCGCACCGGCTGGCATGTCACGGTGAATAAAACACACAGAGGTGTTCTTGGGAGTGTTATCCCTACACGCTGATCCCACTAAATATTGGGAAATTTGACTGGACCCTGGTACAAAGAGTGCGCAGTTGGATATAAATGGTGTGACACATCCAACATGAACCCCTCACGCAGGATAATAGTTGGCCCTATTCGGGGTTTTAATGTTTACACTGCACCCTCCTCTGAGGACAGACATTAAATCTGGGATAAACAAATAAACCCTGATATGGCAATGCGAAGTGAAATGCTGACCCCTGGTGGACAGAGCTGGAGAAGTACTTCACACAGGTGTGTACACTTTTATTTATGTTTAATGCAGATATTTTACACGCACATCACTTTTTATGGGTGCATTAAATAAAAGTCAAATAAAGTTTGTCACATTACTTTTGGATGACCAAAAATATTTACAAAACACCAAATAAAAATTAAATTAATTACCATTAATTAATGGATTAACAATCCAGTCAAACGCTCAAGAATCCCAATTCTCTAACTCATTTTAAGTAGTGCATATCTGTCACATATGTGTTTGCTCAGGGCCTTTTTAATATGGTGTTATAGTTGAACAAACGGCAGTAAATCACAGATTGAATTTAAAAAAGGGGCACAATGTAGTCTTGGAGAAGAGAGTAAAACTCAGAATTTTGATATTAACAATATTAATGAGGCAATGATACAAACCCAGAAATGTTAAATTGTTTCCATAACAGAATAAACAGGCTGTTCTCAGAGGAAAATCAAGTCCCCAGAACGCTGTTTGAAGCTAGAAAGGTGGCAGGGTCCGCCACATATAAACAAAGTCAGTATGAAATTGTGTTGTCACTTACTAGTCACTTTACAGCTTACCTGCTGCATCAGCACCAAAGTAGCATATCTCTAAAAAAGAAAAACAGTGAACAGTGATTTCTGACTATTTGATCAGATAATAGACCACAGACCATAGTACACGTAAATATATCTACAATTTACCAAAAAACAACTTTTGATACTTAAGTCCGTTTGAGTAATATTAGATGCTATCAGACTTTTACTCAATTCAACCCAACTCATTTTTACTTTTGGGTTCTTTTCCCCGTCACTCATGCAGAAGTATGCCATGTGGTCTGTTTACCATCAGTGTGAATGAAAACACGCCCCTGTGGTAGTTTCAAGAGCTATGAGTCTACAACTTGAGCTATATTCGGTCAAAACAGTGAGTTGTTTGTGCGTCTGCCTGGTGCCTTAGGGAAGTTCTACTGTGATTTTAATGGTTGACTCAGCCTTTTTACAGGCAGACATGCCTCTCCTTGTAAGCTGTAACTGAAGTCAGATGTTTACCGAAGAGCCCGTACCTGCAAGTACACTTAAAAACCTAAAGCTGCAATATAATTCTTTAATAATGTCAGGGATTGTTTTACTACAGCTACTGCTAACTGTTCACAGGGTTGTGAATCATCGAGGACTTTGTGGTTTTCTTTTACAAGCGGCTTTTTAAAAAGCCCAGAAGTGTGTTTAGTGCGGCAGGTATCCAGCTGTGTGTACTATAACCCACTCTGTGGATGTGACTGTGGATAATACAGCATGGAGAGTTGCCAAGGTATCCTCGTATGAATGCACTGAAGTGTCAGTTTGTTTATGTTGTTGACACGTATCTGTATTCATAAGAATAATGGACGTGCACATCAGTAACATTTCCATTTACATCAGCAGGTTGTTGTTTGTTCTTGCTGTTGACGTTACGAGGTGGCAGCTCTGGATAAATTCCCTGGTATTGGAATGAACATGTTCATGTTCAGATTAATTTTCCCTGCCTTGAAAAAACAAACTATGTTTACACGCTTCCCACACTAATGAAACTGTCCTGCAGCATTTATTGAATCATGTGGTTTGTTGATATTGGGTGTTTCAAATCCCCGTCTTGGGTTTCCAGCATAGTAGATGTCTCTTAGCACATCCAAATATCTGTCTGCTTTTTTGATTTGATAAAGAAGTTTTAATGATGCTCTGCATTCCATGTTTTGAGCATTTGACTGCCAAACATTTGGACGGCATGATTTATAATATGAATATTAACAGCCAGAGATTATAAATGTAGAGGGAGTTGCTAAAGTTTCCTAAACTTGAACGACACTTTTCAAAAACAGCTCGTCTCGGCAGATTATTCTGACCGTAAAGGACAACACAATACTGTTTTCCTTTGTTTACATGTGGCGGACCCTGCCACCTTTCTAGCTTCAAACAGTGTTCTAGTGACTTTATTTTCCTCTGAGAACAGCTTGTTTATTCACTTACGAAATGGTTTGTATTAATACCTCATTATTATTGCAAATATAAATATTTTGAGTTTGAATTTCTTCTCCAAAACTACATAATGTCCCTTTAAAAGATACCGACTATTAACGAGCATGTACAAGACATTCATGCTTTTGTCCAATTATTTGACTTTAGAGCAAGAAACATTAGCGTCGTCTGTCTTTGGGGACAGGCCCCCTGAATATGATTGGTAGTAATCACACTGTCCTCTCTTCTTGCCCTTTATCATCCTGTTCATTTTGCCTCTCTCCTCTCTTTATGACGGGTCATCATCTCATAGCTCCTGGCTCGGGGCCACGGATCAAAAACAACATCACAAAACCCGTCAACTGTCGTCTGTCATACTGCAGGTGTGGTTTGTTGTTTACTGACAGTGACTTGTCATACCGGCTGACCCAGTTTTCTCGGAGAATTAAAAGTCCATGGAGGTGATCCTGTTTCATGTCGAGGGCACAGAACCGCCCGCACTCACCACAGATTGTATAATGTGCACACAGCGTTTAGAGGACTGAATGGACTCCGGGGCAACAAGTGCTCAGATGATTTCACACTTGTTGCTCCTCAACTGTGAGAACTGATAAGTGGTTTAACAACTTAAGACAAAATGAAGCTTTCATAAATCTTGTTTCAAAACAAAGCACAAACTGTTCCACTGTTGTTTTTGAAGCCTGTTACTGAGAAGCCACTTGCATCATATGATGACAGGTGCTGCCGGTTGCACAACAGTTTTTTCATATATCAAAGACATGATTATGCAACGGGAATCACGTGTAATTAAATAACAAACTAAATAAAAAGAACAATGGACTTATTGTCACCTTGGGAACAGGATTTTAAAATCATTTACGAGGACTCATAAAAACAGTTGGCTAGAATGACAATTAAATGATGATTGTTCCCTCACAGTAATGAGTGACTCTGTGCTTGTTTTTTTAACCTGGGTCCCATTAGGTTCAAAAGGTTTTGGAGCTGGTCTCGTAGGTCACCTCAGCCGGCTGCTGTGATACAGGATGCAACAGTTGCCATGTAACGCATGAGGGCAACTTTAACCATCACAGTTAGGTCCACTGAAAGTGCGACACGGTCGCCAGAATAAATGTTTGCAACTTGACATTTCTTTTGGTTCAATTCTAAATTTCATCTTGTGAAAGGTTAGGGCACAAAAACCACCTGGTTAGGGTGAGGAAAACACGTACGTACAAGAAATTGGGCTATTGATGCCACAAGCACGACCGGAAATTGTCCCAAGGTCTCCTTGATAGTATTCAATCGAGTCATGCTTACAAATGCTAAAACGGCGTGGTCTCTTGTCAGAAAATATCCTGTGTATTTCACCCTTTACAAATGCTGAATCGCAGACTTAAACTGTGGTTACTGGCTTTGCAGTCTTCCTCGGATGTAACTCCACCACCATCCCCTCCATCTCCTGATATGAAGTCAAGTCAAAAACATGTAAGGTGAAGGTGACAGAGATGGACCTTATTGTTAAAGACATAAACATGAAGAAACCTAGATGTCATTCTCGCCAAATTCACCAGACTCCATTTACAAAAACAGTAATTTTAGCTTTGTAAAATTAATTGTATTCAAACTCGACAGATGGTTAATTTTTCCGCTGCTTCTACAATCACCAGCTCTTGTTCTGTCAAAAAAAACCTTAACTCACTCCCTGCACAGGACTGAGACAAGTCTGATCAAGGTCACAAATGATTTATTGCTTGCAGCCACTCAGTTTGAGTTCTCCTTGACTTCACTTCAGCCTCCAATACTAGTGGTCTGTATAAACTGAAAAGCTGCATGGTATCAGTGATGTGACATTGGATTGGTCAATCCTTCTCTGTAATCCTGCTGCATTATTTTGTGGAGTTCCCCAGGGATCTGATTGGGTCCCCTATTGTTTACTATTAACACGCCCCCTTGAGGTAAATTTTGCATGGACATGCCATCTATTTCCACTGCTATGCCAGTGACAAGCCTGGCACTTATGGATGTGTCCTGTATCATTTTCTGCCTCACTGAAAAATTGGAGGTCTAGAAATTTTCCTGAAAGTAAATGCTTCAAAATCAGATGTTTTTATGTTGCTGGAAATAAAGTGATGTGGGAGGTTGCTTTGTTCCTGTCGAGTTTAAAGCATGGTTTTAAAAATTTGCACTGTATACATGAAGTTGAAGAACCAAATCAAAAACTGTGATTCTGTTGCTATACAAGCTCTGCAGGTTGGGGTGTAGGTTTGCTTCTGTAGCTGTTAGAGGCTGTGTCAATAACTGCCTGTTGTCACTGTTAATAATTAATGGCACAATTTGCTCTTGAGTAGTCTGACAGATGTGCCATGCTCTCATTGCTGAGTGCTTAGCTGGCATCCTCCTCTCACCGACCAAGCTAAACAACTATCGATTTTCTGCCTCATGTGAAGGCACCATGCTGAACTGTTCCCTCACTGTATGACACTGAACACACCTCTTACTGTATGTGTAATGCTGCAGTAACACACACTATAGGCAGAGCTGGTGTAGCCAGTATATGTTGAATGTGCTGTATATGTGTGTGTGTGTGTGTGTGTGTTTGTGTGTGTGTGTGTGATATATGTGAGACCACAGAACACAGGACGTTGGGTTTGTGGTCAGGAATGAGGGAAGTTAAGACAGGCAGCCTCTGAGTCAAAAGGAAGGACAACAGTTGGTGCCCATAGTGTGAAAATCTCCCTCATGACTCATTCAACAGTTATATATTTACAGTAACTGTTTGCTCAGTGGAAAAGTTGAGTATGTGCTGCACAAGCGTCCTGTGCAGATTAGTAGATGTGTGCTGGACATAAAGATCAGTTAAATAAAAACAGTTCAAACATAAATCTTTTTATGATTTTTACGGGACGGGGAGATTTCTTTTTTAAATTAAGATTATATATTCCTCTCTGTAAGAAGACTTTTGTTTAGTTTTGCTTTCTCTTTTAGTTTGATAAGTTGCTTCCTGTCTGTTTGAAGATGATTATGGTGTCTTTGTTCTCCCCAGGCTCTATAGTTTACTTTAAAGTGAGCACAGACGTCAGACCCTCATGAAGGCGAGGAAGAATTCAGATCATTCCACAAAAACAAACACTCTACAAGTAGAAGCCCTGCACTAAAAACCTCACTTGGTAAAAGTACGTACGCAAAATGTGTCACAGTTAAAAGAAAAACTGCTCATTGTGCAGTAAAATGTTCTCGACATCACTGCTGCATTAAAACGTATGTTGCTGCCACTTTAGATGTTTACAGCTGAGCTAATTTCAACTCCTTTATGTATTGCTGTGTGGTTTAATCTATAGAAAAACATTATACTGTGTAGAGGGAGGATCATCACAGGAGGCTCAAACATGTGGCTGTCCTGTGAGAATCACAATTCTCCAAAGACGATGTGCTGTCCAGATAACTCTGTTCTGTAATAATAGTATATGAGGACTAAGATGCAGGGGAAAGGAACAGTCAAAAACATTTAAAGTAAAGTTGGTGTACATGTTGTGGACACTAGAGGGTGCTATGCATGCTTAAATGTCACTGTCAGATTCCTGACACTCAAATGTAATGATGTAAAGTGAATGTAGTGCACTCAGGAGTGACTGAGATATGTTTCTTCTTATGCTTATTCGCTGAGTTCGTTAATCAGTGAGTTATGAAAATAATCACCTACAGTTGTCGTTATAGGTTAATCGTCATTTTTGAAGCAGAAACTCTGAAGAAGAACATTTTCGGTTTGTAGTTTTTGGGATTACAGTGTGAGATTATGGTGCTTTTCTCTGTTTTACATCATCAAAGAATTTAAATCTTAAGGTTTTCAATTGTTGGCTGGACAGAAACAAATTTAAAATTAAACAAATAAAGTAGGTTGTTCCTTGATCCTTCCTTCATGATTATGATGTGCTGCTGTCTAACTGGGATTCCTGGTTCAGTAGCGAGCTGTGGCTTGATTGCCATACGTCATTTTATTCACATTTTAAGATCATGAGACGTCACAAATCTCTGTAGCTTTTCACTTTCATCTCTAATTTTATTTAAATTTTTGAGTTTTGATAGATTCCCAGCGGGGAAATTTGCTTTTTTTGTCGGTTTAAGTGCTGTATTTCATTCATTCATTCCCTATTCAGCATATTTAATGTCTATATATACCCACTCTGAATTGCCTTTGAGCATGAAATGTGCTATAAGTGAATAAGTAAAGCTGCCTTGCATGGGTTTGTGGTGCACTGCGGTGGTTTCACTGCTGGGTATTTGCCATAGAGGGGATTAACGGTTTGCAGTTGGCAGAACTACTTGGTTTCTTAACTAGCACGGGACTGAATTAGCTAGTTACTGTTTGTAAAGTTTGCAAAGTACGAAATTGCTATTTGAATAGCTTGAACTTGCTTTGATAGTTTGTGTACTAGTAACTGGAGTGACCTTATTTCACTCAGTTTGAGTTTATTCCCTTAATGAGAAACATGCTGGCTCTCAGGTGCCTTACAGGGCAGCAATCCCCCTGCAGCCTGGGGAGGGACCCCATCTATGTATTTCTTGTTATTTGTACTGTTAAGTATCTGTGTTTCTTGTTTGTGTTTCATGCTCAGTACTGGCCTGTCACATCAGGTATGTCATTATGCCAACACAGTTGACAATGTTAGTTGAAGTTGAACAAATGGAGCAGAGTGAGGTACACAGAGTCATATCTTCTATCTATATGAGAGATTAATTCACTATATCTACAGGTATGCTGATGCAGTCCAATAAGATAATCTCGTCCCCGTGGACTCCCCAGCAAATATGAGTTTGTTAAAGGCGGCAATGCGAAGGTGCTGCAATGTATTGACACGGAGAGCTTACAGATTGTGGCTGTAAAGATGCCTCATGGCCGGTTCAAACACTGCAAGAATGAGGTGGGTAACTTTGTTGATTTTGATGTTCACAGTTGTAAAACATATTGTAAAGGTGCAGTAAGTGCCTCGTCCGAAAAAAGGAATTCTTCCTACTTATTGTAATTAAAATGCAAAGCTATCGACAAACATTAATATGTAAAGATAAAGTGATTATTTGTACACAAGGTTTTAAGCACAGCAAGATGAAGCTGTACCTTTCAGCACTCTCCAAGACTAACACATTAATCAACTGCAAAAAAACTAAACATTTCAAACTTGCCTGTGTCTCCAGCTCTCCATCCTGAAAACCAACATGAGACACAACTTTGACAAACGCAACATTGTCAAGTATATCGAATGTTTTAAGACCAGACATGGAAAGGCGTTTGTGTTTGAGACATTGGATATGAGCATATTTCACTACATGAAGCTGTACGAATATTCCCCTATGCTTCTGAGTGACATCAGAACCATCATCAGACAGGTATGAACACAGCACCATTACATGGAGGGCAAATCAATGTACACTCAGTTTTAGGCTTGAGTCCATTCTAACCGACCTTGTTCTTTCAGCTGGCCACAGCATTTGATGCGCTTAAGGAGATCAGGGTGATCCATACTGATGTCAAACTGGACAATATTATGATAGTGAATCACCACCGACGACCCTTTGAAGTCAATCTGATAGACTTTGGTTTAGCCATTCACACATCGGAGGCCGAGAAGTTCAGAGGAAGGCAATTAGGCGAACTCATTTAAAACAGATTATTTGTTTTATTATACTGGAAATAATTAGTAGTTTACTATTTTTACCATGAAGAAGCAGCTTCCTCCCTGTAACATGTTCTCGTGTAAACATCCCATAATGTTTCTCTTCCACATTCAGGTCCCCAGAAGTTCTTTTGGGCCATGAATTAAATGAGGCCATTGATATGTGGGCCCTAGGCATTACCATGTTCCAGATGGTCTCTGGCGCTTTCCCGTTCTCAGGAGAGACGTAAAGGGAAATTGTAAGTCTTCTACTATAGTCAGACTATTTGTCAATTATTTGTACTCGTATGTCTTCACTTGTGCTCGTGTTTTTTCTCTAGTTAGTGCTCCATGTACATTCCACATGTATGATGAGTGTATGAAGAGAGAATCAAAAAGATATTTAAAGAAAATAGGGAATGCAAAGCAATTGTTTTACCTTAGCAACAATCTGAGGTTTTAGCATTAGCATGCTCCCACAAAGAGAACAGAAGCTTTCCAGGATAAACTGCCCTGCTCGCCCTCTGATTGGCTTGCCCTTATATTCTTACCCAACCAAGCAGGCCATTAAGATAAGGGCGGGTCACTACTTTGCCCTCGTGGGAACAATATTTTGCTTGCTCTTGCATATTTTGATGTAATTCTCTGTTTAATCTCCAGATGTTTGACATGGTTGAACTCCTTGGTATGCCAGCGGACCATTTTCTTGACAAATGTGACAAGGGAAGGCAGTTCTTCACAAAAACTGACAGTGGAGTTTGGGATATGAAGGTACGAGAACAAACAACAATGAAACCTTTCTGGCCTTTACAGAAGTTATTTAATATTCTATCTGTTGCTTATTGTATATAGTACTTTATTATTTCTTACTGTTCCTATATTTGCCTTTATATTTTGATTGTATTTGTACTTGGATGTACATGCTGCTATGGTAACCTAATTTCCCTAATTAATAGTTACCTTTCTATCCATGCATCCATCTATCCATCTATCTATCTCTTACATTTCGTAACATTCAACAGTTGAACATTAATACAAACACTTTATCAGCACAGTTATCGAACAATTCTTTGGAAAAAGAGAAAGTGAACACAACTTTAAATGTCTGGATGAAATGAAAGCAGTAAGTGTGAATTAACTTTTGTTGTCACTATGATTGATTGTCTTTTCATGATCATGAGGATGACTTGACTGGTAGTGAATCTGACTGATGTTTCCTTAACTAGATGCGTCTGGAGAAATTTAACAAATCTGAGGCTGTTGAGCGAGAGCAGTGTATCGAGCTCCTGAAGGCCATGCTGGCATTTGATGCAGATGAGAGGATCACTCCCCGTGAAGTCCTCACTCATCCATTCATCACCAAAGTCTACCCAAGGTAAGTGTGTGTGTGCGCGTGTATGAAGAACTGAAGAATCCTCTTGGATGAGAGGTGAAACATCTTAAAGAAACTGTTACCTATGATACAGCCCTTAGATGTACCATGACCTGGATACATATAATAACAAGATAATTCTCTGTGTGTTTTCATGTTTAGTGTCCAGACTGTAAGTGAGGGCTTTGAATGTGAGCCTCCTGCTGCTCCCCTGGATGATAAAGACAGCAGTAACATCCAACCAGATGACTGCACTCCATCTCCAGAAACTCTTCCATCAGGTGCGATCCTGGCTCGACCCCACAACTCAACGCCGCTGGAAGATCAGGAGATTCCATTTAGGTAAGATGATCAAAAATAGTATGACAATCTGTTGCCTTTATCTTTTACTCACTTCTAAATCAAATCCACAGGATTGCTAGATTAAGATCTTTATTACAGGAGGAATTTAATGATCAAGCCAATTTGGTCCTCAAAAGCCACCAGAATCAAGAAAAATTAAAAATTCCTTGATGCGGCTTTGAGATGTGATGACATTTACAAGAATAACACTCTAACCTTTTCTTGTGTGTTTAGTTTTCAGTCTGGACTGAACAAGACATCAGAGTCCTCACTGAGCAACACCGACAGTAACAGGAAGACATCTGAGGACTCAACCACTGACTGTGGTAAGTAACATTCACCTCCACTTGCATCTGAATTGTTGTGCATTCTCATGTATGGCTGGAGTTTTAAATGTCCTTTGATTTTCAGAAGACACCGGACCAAAGAGGAAGGGGAAGAAGAAGAAGAAGAATTGCTTCAGACGCTTTGCCTCTTGGTTGAGGAAGACTTTCAGCTGCATTGTTTCCCCCATTGATTAGGGATGTCTGAATTTGTGTAGGTTTTTTTTTAGCATGGTTTCCTGGGCTTCTGGGAAGTTGTGCAATCAAAACCCTCATAGATCTTCAGAGGGCAGCACGGTGGCTGAGTGGTCAATTTTAAACTATAAACTAGTATACCATATATATATAGTGTCTAAATGTGCATTTATCAGTCTGTAATATAGAACATTACACTGTAAACCCTGATAAGTTCACAGAACTCAAATGTTTTGAGAGCTTAAATGTTTAGATTGCTTTCTACATGTGACAGCATTTAAATTTACAGTTAAATTTAAGTGCTTATTATGTCAACTGATTTCTCAATTAATGTGACTTAAAAGTTTTCA
>OMLP01043199.1:0-17747 GCA_900302685.1 Spondyliosoma cantharus | reverse complement strand
CACACTTTCTTGATAATAAGGAGTCAGTCGAATCTTTTTCACTGAAATTATCAATGAAAATTATGATGATCATCCACCACAGTGTCGATGATTATGGCAATCAAATGTAAGATTATGTGGAAGGCATTGATGAAAAATGGTACAATGGTGACTGATAATGTTGATTGTCAATACAATGGTTAAGATGATGAAGGGTGGAATGATGATGGAAATGCTCATAATGCATTATGATGGTGATGAAGTTGTGTTTACTGTGGTGTACAACAGTAAAGGGATGCTTAATTGGTACAATGATAATAGTGATAATAACAGTTTTTTTTCCCGTTTCAGTGCACTGGTGTCACTTCTACACATCATATATATATTTGTGCGTGTGTGTGTGTGTATGTAGCATACTTGCTGTGGTGCAAGGGGGCACGGGAGGCGCTACTTGTACTCTCTTGGTCTGTATCTGTGTCTTCAAAGCTTGATGTCTTCTTCAGTTTGGTTGTCTTTTTCTGCAGAAGGAAGAGTAATTACTGGACAACCAATATCAGTAAGATTTATCTCATGTGTAACAGGTTTCAAGAGATGATAATTGATGTTGAAATCCAGTTTAAAAATGTCAAAATATTGTGAATGTTTTTGTGATGTGTCAATGAACTGAAGCTATTACTGTTGGTTTGTTGAATCTAACAACACATTTAAGATTTCTACTGTTTATGCAATAGTGATACAACAACCCAGTCTCACATACCAACACATTATCAAGAATTATCATCTATACGTGGATCATTTATACCAATCAGACACAACATTATAACCACCTGCCTAATATTGTGTAGGTCTGGCATTTGCTGTCAAAACAACCTTGAACTGTCGAGGCTGCACAGGACCTCTGAAGGTGTGCTGAGGTATCCGGCACCAAGGCATTAGCAGCAAATCCTTTAAGTCCTCGAGGTGGGGGCCTCCATGGATTGTTTGTTCCCACAGATGCTCAATTGGATTGAGATCTGGGTAACTTCGAGGCCAAGTCAATAGCTTTAAGTCGTTGTTGAATCGTGCACGTTGTAGCCGCTTTCGGCACTGGACAAGGGTCAGTATGGGCACTCTGACTGGTCAGTGGCTATGCAGCTTCATTCGCAGCAAACTGCATATCACCATGTTCTGACACCTTTCTATCAGAAACAGTATGAACTTTTTCAGCAATTTGTGCTACAGTAGCTTGCTACCAATATGTATAAATGAGCCTTGGCCACCAATGACCCTGACGACCGGTTAACCTGTTTCTTTCAGGGGTTACTAACCACTGCAGACAGGAACATCCAACAAGTCCTGCAGTTTTAGAGGTGCTCCGACAGTCATCTAGCCATCACAATTTGACCCTTGTCAAAGTCACTCAGATCCTTACGTTTGCCCATTTTTCCTACTTACAACACATGAACTTTGAGGACAAAACGTTCATTTGCTGTCTTATAGATCCCACCCCCTGACAGGTGCCATCACAACAAGATAATCAATGTAATTCACTTCACCTATCAGTGGTTTTAATGTTGTGGCTGATTGTTATATTTACTCATCATAGGGCAGAGGAATGGAATAGGTCTACAGACTGAAGAAAACAGAGAAAAGTGTCTTTTAAAAACTGAGAGCAAAGCAAAGAGAGGAGAACTAAAAAGGCTAACCTTGCGTTTAGAAAAGCTGCCAATAAAGGAGCGGCCTGTACGCTTGTTGCTGCTGGGATTAGCCTCATCCGCTGTGTCCGTCCCATCCTCACTTTTACCCTGACAGCACAGGAGAAGAATCTTAGCATTTTTTGTTAGGAAACATTTTAGAGATTTACAACTGAAAATGAGAAAATAATATTATAATTCTATATTGAAGAGAATAATAATCAGAAAGTTTGACAATTTAGAGCCAATGACAGTGTCAGAAGCATAATTGATATTCTAAGCAAAGAGGGGCTTTCTCAGCATCAAAACACGGCTACACTAAAGGTTTCGAGGGACACAGTACATGGAACTCTAGAACACTTTGCAGAAACTGGATCAGTTGGATCTAAAGCCCAATCAGGCAGACTCACAGTAAACACACCATCAGCGGGTCAAGATTACATTTTTTACTCAAACTGATATGTATATAACAGTATTACAATTGAAACAATAGTGGCCATCGATATTTTGAGTCCATTGTACATATACAAAGCTGTTTGAAATGAAAATGTAAGGACTGTGAGTCTGTGTCTACCTTAGAGCCAGTTTTGTCTGTGGGCTTCCCAGCAGGTGGGAGGGCTGTAATGGTGAAGCTGTCTGGGTCTTCTCTGTCTCTGATCTTAGACTCCTTCATCAAGTTGTCCAGCTTTTTCTTGGCCATGTTCTCCACCTGCTTCCTGTTGGCTGATGTCTAGAGAAGAAAGGAACAGAGGATGATGATGCTGATAGACAGATGAAGTATGCACCTATGTATGAAATTGTAAGTTTCTTAACTGTAATAACAGAAATAACCACATAGAAAATATCAAACTTGTTCAATAATTAATGTGACCATCTAACAAACAAAACAAAGAAAAACCCAAATAAATAATTAATGTAGCATAAAAAAAAACCCTGATCGTGCACACCACCAAAGAAATGCGTTTTTATAATCTAGATGTACGGGCCCTTTTGACTCGGAACCTTGATGAAAAATTGATGTCTTACGCTGGTCTGTGCAGAATAAGAAGAAAGAGGCAATGCACAAGATGCTACATGAGCTCAGATTCCATGAGGAGCAAAGATTAAGCAATACATTACAATGTAAAACCTCCCACACTGGTTGGTGAATGGACCTTTAATAAATGCAAGCATTTCCACATGTCAGAGCATAACACTGAACGATAGTGTGCTGTTCTTTATACAGATGAAGTGGAATAAATGAAAGATGTCATTGAGATATCCCCGCTCATTACATTATTCAGAATAATATGAACATGCTCAGTTGAGCCACATGGTGGCAGATTGCGCCCATAAACCACCTCAGTCTATAAGTCTCAGGGCATGCGAGTCAAAAACTAGTGTATTGGACAATACTGAGCTTTAATCATGAATAATCAGTCCAGTCAGTGCTGTGTACAATTGAGAAATATTACCTTTGACCTGAGCAAAGCTTTGTCCTAATAATCATTAATTATGCTCTGTGTGAGAATTACTCTCTCACACACATCAAATACTGTATGCCTATGATACAGTAAGGAGGAACGGGAAGTTTTAAGAGTCTTGGGTCCATGCCTTGACTTCTGACTTCTGGTTGAGTTGGCATGGAACGACCCTTAAAGCTGACAAGACATGTATTTGGTTCAAGAGAAAGAATCCTAACATAGCACTTTTGATGAAGCATCTTAAAGATGATAGCACTTTCAACTTTCACAGTAACGATGACAAAGTACAGCATGTGACTGGGTGAGATTTGGGAAGTAGATGGGAATGAGCTCATACAGTACCTTCCACTTTGAAGCAAGCAACAGTTGAGGAGAAGAGGAGGAGACAAACAGGAAGAGAGAAGAGTAGGAAATGAGAACAAATAGCCACACAGAAAGAAAGAGACAGATGCACACAGCAGAGATAGCACTATAGGAACAAAGGCAAGACAGTAGAGAACACAAAGTCACAACTGCTTCATTTTAACATGTACCATCAAGAACAGAAAATACATGCACAGTTCAAATGTCATCTGCTGGACACAAGGATGTAAAGTCTGTCTCTGGTAAATAGTACTGATAAACATAGGGAAGTGGAGAAAGTACATACATCTCCGTTCATCAGCTTGCAGTCATCCTCCATTTCATCAGCGCTGTCTTCGTCCGACACGTCTCCCTCCTCTGCATTCTCATCAATGTTGGGAGGCAGTTTCTTCCCCTGGTGGAGAAAGGAAATGGTGAGTGGAGCTCTGTTTTAGAAAAACAAACATCTGCAACATTGATTTAACCAAAAATTACGTTAGATGGGGCATCCCTGGTTTCACAAGGGTTAAGAAACCAACCGTGTATGTATTCATCATCCCCCATTTACAGTCCAGCCAGGGAGCATCCTCACAATCACCCTTCCTTTTATTTTCATTTTTACTTATCTCTCCACTGCACCATACGTAATCAAGGGAAAAATCTACTCCAAAATAATTAGGTAAGATTTGCCTTTTGGTCTAAATTTGTCTGGCGAGGACCAACAGCCTGATACAAAGAGCCACAAATCTGAAGAGAGCAGAAATCCTTCCTGTGTGCACCACATGTTGCAGCAGGGCTGGATGACATGGAACAAAATCCTATCAAAATTATTTTGATATCTCTATACTTTATATCACAATTTAACTTTTAGGGCAAGAGCGTTTCTCAGTGGGACCGATTATCGGAGCCGATATTCAGCCTTTTGCTGATTATCGGTATCAGTGCTACTTTGGCAGCGTGTCTGTCTGCAGTCACCACTCTGTGGTCTCAATTAACCTCCCGCCTACAACTCGGTCTGATGTCACAAGTAATAGCCTGTCAGGAATGAATAATCTGTAATGTAGAAAACTATATTGATTTAGACTTCATGACTGTTCTACTTGCTTAACTTGTATTGCATTTTAACCTGGACTGTTTCCATTGCTCTGCAGGAGTCATCATCTGTCTTGTCTGACAGATGACATATGCCACATACCAGTGCATTGAATGTCACAAGCCTCATATTGCTCTAGATGAGGATTGGGGGTTGGTGTTGTGCATGCTGGCACACTGGAATGACTTGACCTTGACTAGGAAACTCACAGTGGTGGAAAAAGCAATCAGATCTTTCACTGCAGTAAAAGATGCAACAGGTCTTTTTCATGGAAAACATTTTGAAATGACTTGTTCCAATTATATTTGATTGACATTATCAATCTAGCCAACACTACTTTATTTTAGATTGCATCATGAAATGTATATCAATACAATATACTAATATAATATCATATCAATATGAAATATTTATATGGTATTGATATAGTGTCCTATCATTATATAATAATATAACTATATAGTGTTTGGTGTAGGATCCTCGACCTGTGTTCGTCCGTGCACGATGCATAAGATAAATAGTGCTGTATAGACAGTCTGATATGGGCTGTATATTGTAATAACAGTGCCGTGCAGAAAACCCCACATGTTGCTTGCCGTCTCCTTGAGCTAACCGGAGACATCGCCACTGAAGCGGACCATAACCTTCCCCTTCAACAGCCCATCACAATAGCATGCTGTGCATATATGGCTGGCATGGAGGAAAGTCCGCGGCAGTCAGGACTCTTTGCTCTTCTTTGGTCTTGTAGTAGTTCTTTGACAGAACTACTACACACAGGTAGTAGTGCTGCTCCAACAGCTGGCAGAGCAGTCCTTTGAGTGCCAGGTACTGGCAAGATCCCTTGTCTTTAGTGAAAGCATCTGGTGTGAATAAAGCCTCATTAGCCTCACTCCGTTTCTCTCCCCAGTTAACAGAGGGCTGCTGCTGCTCATCATGTCCCTGCCTCTGTTGGTTAATTTGTGAAACTAACTTTGATTTAGGGTTTACAATACAAATTCAGCCAAAGTGCCATCCTGGACAGATGGCTTACATGAACTTTGAGCTTTCAAAATGACTGGTTTAGACTTTTTAGTAATTTATTTATTGGAAAATGAAAGGAAACATGATTCTGTGCAAGTTGCAAGTTTTGGTTTTAGTAGTGTGGGATTCACAGTGATGTTGGGGGTTCCTCTATATAGTTAATAATAACAAATAGAAAATAAATATAGTTTAGTTCATCAATTATTGTCTCTTTAAAACTATCCTGTGCTGCCCCATGGTCCTGACATCCACAGACACCGGTTGGCTGTTGGCAGATGCTGAGGCCATGGGTGAGCTCTAGCTCTGTGGCTCTAGTTTTTGCGGTGTGTCCCACAACATTGGCACTGGTCGACCCTTGCTGGTGGCTAGTTGGCTGACTCAGCAGGAATAAGAGGGTGGAGGAGCCCATTGGTGAGAAAAATCACTATGATTGGCTGCTCAGCTAGTGTAAATCTGTGCACAAAAAGAGAAATGGAAAAATAAAGGGAAAGCACCCTGTGCTCCCATTTCGCCTATTTACACATTATTGACTCCCTTAAGCTGCTGAGCTAAAAGTGTTAGCATGCACACCGTCTGCAGAGGGTGAACAAGCTTGACTGCACTTTAAGGGTGTAAATAATTTCTGAAGACTGTGATTATGCTGAAAGAGCTGCTTGGAGTCATTTTAAGTTTTTGCATTTTTGGGTGAACGTATCCTTTAATTACCTGAATAAAGCCCAGAGCATCCTGCAGACTTATTTCAGCTCTCAAAGCTTGCTGTAAACATATGGTATTAACTGGGGGCAACAAAGATGAGTGTTGCAACATCTTTATAGACAACTCTGATAGAACTACTCTGCCCAGAAATGCTAATACCCCACAGCTAGAAAACAATTATTTGTGGTAAGCTGGACTCAATATATTGTTTTTCAAAAATAACACAGCAAGCATGCCCAAATAATGAGTCTACTGCACACAGTCCATAAAGACTTTAGCTCTTTATTCTTTCCTCTAGTTAGGTTTTGTTTTTCTTTCACTTCACCCAAACATGACTTTTTCCAAACACATCACTTCAATCAGCCTTTGAAATTTGCACTGTGCGGATCAAAATCTAGATCATAAAATTGTGAGCTGAGATAACTGCTTGAGGACTGACTCCTCTTACCAAAGAGAATCAGTCACATTTTAAACTGTGCCTTTACCTTGACGAGGATCTTGCCCTTGAGTGTTTCCGGTGATGGTAGCCATCCAGACTCGTCAGCCTTTATGCTAGACAGGTCCAGTTTGTCCCCCAGGATCTCAATCAGGTACTGGGCCATTTTCTTTTGCTGGGGAACACTGCAGTGGTTCTCTATTGACAGGATGACTGGGTAGCTGAGAGATAATCACATACAACAAATTGGGGTTAGTGGGATGGGCTGAAAGGTTGAGGAGGACAAGAGGACAAAGTCTGAAAGACAAAGCGAATGTGGACATTTTAAATTGTAGTGGAGCAGTTTTCCTGTCAATCACTAAGCAATTTAAACCAAATTATAAACCAACCAAACCAAATAGTATGCTAATCTCCCAAGAAGATGCAGATGTCTCTGAGTATATTGTATCTGCCATTAATTGGCTGCTATATTTTATAGCAGCCAATTAAGCAATACATTTAAAACCTTTTGATGAGGTTGTGGCAGTGGGGTGTGGTTAAGGTGTCGACTGCTGGAGGAGAGGGAGGAGTGGCTCAGCCGGTGATCAGACAGCTGGACAGAATCAGGTAGTCAGTCAGCTATATACGCATGTTTGTAACCTGGTTCTTGTCTCTTGGCAGTAGGCTGGGTCCAGGGACAGGGCTGGAGCGGTGACAGGCAGCAGAAGCAAGCGTGGCATTCAACCCTTAGCCGTCAGAGCCACGGCTGTTCTTTTGTGTTGTGTTTGTTGTGATTTTATTTTACTTTTGTTCAAGTTCTGCTGCCTGTGCCCGAATAAGAGGACAATTGTTGCAGAAAACAAAGTCTCCTTCCATCCTTGCAACGAGCTGAGTGGTGGAGCTCACAGAGGTTTTTTGTATGCCAGCGATGGTGATGAAAATCAGCTCCATTCACTGCAGTTGGTGATTATTTAATGTACACTTCAACCGTCAAACTAATTGGTGTCCGAAGGGCATGATTTTAATTGATGAATAAATCTGCAACTTGGCTAAGATACTCTGTGTTCATGACTTAATTAGATACTATTAACCAATATTCAACCTACTAACAAATGACTGACAGCTCGTGACTTCCCTCACATATCTCTTATTTTTCGCCATGCTGGTGGCGTGGCTTGAGGCAGTGTTGATGTATTGGTCTGCGTTTCCACCATTTTCGGTCACAATGAACTAACTCAACAACTACTGGATAGATTGACATGTACTTTTGTAGCCTACAGATATTCTTGGTCCCAAAAGGATGGATCTTCCCGACTTTGTTGATACCCTGAACTTATCTCAGGTGCCAACATGAGGCCGACACTTTTGACTCTTTATAGTATTAACTATTACATGCACTGATACAAAATTTACAACAGATATTCAAGGTCCCTGGAGAATAAATTCTAAATTACTTGATAGATCCCCAGGCTTTTCATCTAGTGTCACTTCAAGAATCAATTTAAAGTTCTTTATTGAACTATCTTGACAGTTAGGCCTATGGCATGAGCTATCGTTTTTTCAAGTGCCCCCAGCTAATCTCATGAACATATACCTGCATAACTAACACGTACATCAGCACGTTCATACTCCCAACTCGTCAAATATGGCAACTTCAAACTCTGACACTACACCTACCCCTCTATTGTACCCCTCTGTTTTGCACGTGAAGAGCTCTGTGGTCAAGTTATCAATGATTCACATGAAATCCAAAAGTATTAGGTTAGGTTTAGGCAATAATACTTTTTGGTTAGGGTTAGGTACCATAGCTTTGTGGTGAAGATTTGGCAACAAAAGTACTTGGGGTTAGGTTTATGAAAAGAACATGCTTTGAGATAAAACAACTGAAGTCCCACTCCAGTGTTTTTTTGGCCATTTTCATGATATTCCATATTTTTCCAAGCCAAATAACCATTGCCAATGTTTTGCTAGAAGCAAAGAAAATAAAGCTGGCTCTAAAATGGAATGATGACGGGTGACTATAGTGGAGTCTGGAGTCATACGTCATCCTCAAAGCTTGACTTATATGGGCTGTAAGAGCAGTGTGGCTCCTTTAGGAAGAGAGCAGTGCGTAGTGTGTGTGTGATTAAGCTTCAGAGTAGACAAGGCTACTGACCAATTACCTTCATCTAACCTTTATGATAAGCTCTAATTAGATAATGTTAGCAAAACGATAACAGAGAATTTTAAGGAGGGTTAATATTTCATTAAATTTTCTACACAACATATTTCATAGTAGGACAAAATCTGTTGTATAATTGTTGCACTGACACTAAAACCTTTACAGTTCTATTTGCTGCACACCACATTTTAAAGCTGTTATACTAGCAGATTCAAACATTTCTAAACGTTTCTGAAAGACTTACAAGTTTAGAGCTACGATGACAGCACATAATTTACCCTCTGTAAGACATTGGTCATATGAACTATGCTCTTTTATCTGCAGATGAACATTGCATAATTGCTGGATAGTCTGGAAAAACATCAACATTTTAGGGTGAAGGAGCTGTGGTCCAGCATTTAAAACAAGTCTTAAAAAGCGCTACATTTAAAGGCAAACTCCACATTAGCAACATATTGGCTGTGGCGATTCTCAGTTCAAGTTATATGGATGGTTTTGTTAGTGCCACTGGCAGCCCTCTGCCAAGTCTGGTTTAATTTAGCGTCTGAGAAAATCTGATTTCTCTTTGATACTTACTCTGCTCTTCTTTTACTGTGGAATACAGTCTGGCGTCTACAATTATGTTTTTTTAAAAACACACAGTGAGGGTGAACATGCGCAGAAAGCCAGTGTTTCTGCTTTATTTTACTTGAAGAGGCAGGATCTAAAAATAGCTCCTCTCTGCTGCCTCCAGACTGTGTGCATGTCGATGGGATTATCACCTTCTGATGCAGATTCTGTGAGGAGAAGGTCTATGTATGCTTTCATTTCTCTAATAATGTGTTGCTACGTCTCTGCGCACAGCTGTTTGTTTTTTTATTTTAGTTTGTAGGTGTATGACACCTACATACAGTTGGGTGACATATTAAAGGGAAAAGCATAAATAAACAATAAATGTTGCTTCTATACAGGGCAGAAGGGCTCATTGAATGGTTTGAAGAGGATGAAAATGATGTATGAATGCTAGTGCATGGCCTCAACATTGACCAGATCTACAGCAGGAGATTTTGAGAAGCTTGTTACAGGCCATTCTCAGAAGCTGGGACATAGCTTGTCATTCATTGTGAATGGGACCTCGTGTTGCAGCCTGGCACCAACCGCTGAGCCACAGAGACTTAAAGGGAGCACAGCAGCACTACACATGAAAAGCCCAGCACCCAAGAAAGCAGAAGTACAGGGACTATGCACCACAGATCTCTTCTAGCACAAATACTGGACTACAAGGATGCAGGACCAGTCTCACCAGTCTGGGATGCACGTTTCTGAGCATCTGAATAAGACATTTCACTAAAAAACGATGCAGACTGATGTAAAAGTTTGTGACTGTAGAGGGTAACCATGACTGTGAAATAGAGACTCGTATGTGGTATATAAATTCTGAACAGGTTAGCCTAAGAGCATCATTGACGCTTGAAAGGGGGCCAAGAGAAATGATCTTGGGGCCGCATGGCTGCGACAATCATGCCGCTCTGTGATTGGTCGGCCGGCCCAATAGAGGGCCCGCGGCCCCTCTGGCACCTGCCCAAATTCCAGATTACCAGTCTGTCACTGGATGTGTCAAACTGCTGCAAACCTTTTAAAAATGTTTTTTTCACCTTTGCATCTTCTGTACATGTAAATAATGACATCTCCTTCTACATAGCTATCCCTTGAAAATGAAAAGAAGTAGACTATAGATTAATTTGAATGAAAATTAGATTGTTATTATTATTTTCAACTTTTTTTCTCTCATTTCAAATTGAGATTAAAATTAATTAGCATTTGACAAGAGACAAATGAACAGCTGACAAAGTAATAGAATAACATTTATATAGCACTTTTACCCAAATTGCTCTACAAGGTTTTTGGCGCTCATTCACCCATTCAACTAAAAACTAAGATTAATGACAGTAAGATACCAAGTAGGGTACTGGGCTGAGGACAATTTTGGTGTCATTGCCCAGGAAACCTCAGCTGGTGGAAAGGAGGAGGTGTGGATCGACCAACCCTGTGATCAATGGACAACCCTCTCTACCTCTTGAGCCACAGCAGCTCCATATTGTATTTTCTATTTCACTGTCTTTAAGGCTCATGCAACATAAACTCAACATCCCTGTTTTTCTTTCCTTGCATTCCTGTCTACATGTATGCTATCTTTATTGAATAAAAAAGATTATATAGAAAAGTTTGAATTATAAATATAAGAAAAGCAGACTACACCCAGACACTATAAAATAACCCCTTTCTTTGGTAATGTGTCATATATGTCTGCAGTTACTCTAGATATTAAATGATCAAATGAAAACAATGTACTCATCCCCACACGCCATCGTCTAACAGTGACTGTCTACAACCAGACCCAGTGCACCATATAATGTTTCAAATGTAAAGAAGCTTCCAAAGGTATTAAACTCATCCGAGCCTGCAATTGTATTCCAAGCCTCATTTCCCCCATTTTTCACCATTGTTATACAATCCAACAGCTTGTGTAATGCAACACTGTAATGTGTATTGACAGCATACATATACACATACGATATACTGCGGGCATTGTTTTCCACATGCCTGCTCAAGCTGTACTCGCAATCTTTACGGTTTGTCAGTTACGAGCATGGTCTATAAGAGCATTCTGACTGACTGAGTGTGTGTGTGTGTCAGTGGGTAAAATGAATAACAGAAACGTGTATACATCTGTGACGAAGTGTGTGTGAGTGTGTATGCCAGCGTTAAAACTTACTCATTCTTGACGAAGGCGTACTTGTTGATGGTCTCGATGACGTCTTTAAAGAGGATTTTGGAGGTGAGGGTGTAGCCATGGTGAACGATGGGCTCACCGTCCTGACCATCCCAACAGTCCACTGTGGATGGGAAAGAAAAAGAGGGGATTATATGAGCAGAACAGCCATGAGGAGGACAACTCAAAATGCAAATATGATTTAAACAGCTTAAATATTTGTTGTTAAAACTGTACTGGCTTAAAATAATCCCATGTGCCTACCCAAGCCATCAATGAATGTATGTACTCTACTATTGTGTGTCAAAGTCATCATTCAAAAAAATTCCAAACAAATAACTTTGCAAAACACTTAAGTGTCCATTAGTAAAGATTTGAATATTTATTAAGAATGAATGTGCTTGGAACCGAGAGCCACAGGCAGAGTAGAGAGGTTTGTGTTCCATATTTCCATTCTGACCTTCAACACAGCGACAGCCAGCCTGCAGCACCCAGGCGTACATGTCCACCCTGGACTGTGACATCAGCTGGTCACCCATCAGGTAGGTGTTGTGTGAGGAGGCGATGAAGTAGTTGCACAGCGGCTGGGTCATGTCCTGGTTCACGTTGTAGTGTTCTGGGTTGAAAATGTCCCCTGCTGGGCTGCGCATGTAATTCGTAAAACCTGGCAGAAGGTTCAAATGAATGGCTTTGTACAATAGGGCTTATACAACTTTGTTTTTCTTTATTCTTTTACTAGTAAATCTAGAAAACAAAAACATTCATTCCCAGTAAGTGTGAATAATAAAAAAAAACAGCAGTGCTCATTCTGTGGTTCAGCACAAGGAATTTATCAAAGTAGGAAGAGACTTGACGTCAACAGTCGAACATTGATGGTGCCAGTTTTATTGTAGTCTATGGCAGAATCGTGGAGAAGCAGACTAAAATCCTACGTGTCTACTTCGTATGATCTTTGATGAAGAAATAACTCTACAAAATGAAAGAACATAGAAAAATGATAGATTTTTCCAAATAGGTGAATTAGTTTATTTGCTGTCTCCAAACACCATCCAGAGCTGATTATAGGGAACCTTACAGGACTCGAGGAGAGTCAAATTAAAATGCTCGCCACACCATTTTTAAAAAAAGAGTTTCTTCATAAAAAATGTTGCATAATCTGTGTTCTTTATCACATCACATTACGGTTATTAGGAAATATTATGACAACAAACTTCATTCTCTTTATATAATGCATCTTGCCTATGAATGAATCCATCTCTGTCCTGATCAAATCAACATGTTCCAGACACTTAATCCGAATTTATTTAGCTAACAGCCTCAGAGTTTATTTAGGGTATTATCACAGTTTATCTGACTTACACTTTTTTGTCCGTCACTTACCTCAATCAGAAGATACAGTCAATTATAGTCTACCTGTCCATGAATCTCCTCGACTACAGTAGAAATTGTACCAAAGACTGGCACCAATGCTAAATTTAATGATGTCCCTTCCCTTCTTTTGTAAGATTCTTGGTCCAGCATATTTTCTGCACTAGTCATACCTGATAACCCAGATTAGGTGAATTAATCTCATCCCTGAGAAAGCCTTGCTTGGGGTCGTAGAGTATTCCTAGGCAACATTTTCCTGAATCCCGTAAAATGTAGTCATAATTTTGTCATAATCACAAGAATAAAGTCATAATTACTAATTACTTCTAAAATCATGACTTTATGCTGGCACATCCTAGAATTACTATTCAATTCCACCCATACCCTCATAAAATTACAACTTTATTCTAAAAATGTTGACCTTTTGAAATGTGGACGCATGCACTGAAGCTTCTGTTGTCCATCAATAGATTACAGTCTGTATGTATTTATTGGGGTCGCACTGCAGCCTCAAACACACAGCAGAACAAGCACTGCGACAGCTTCCATTTGCTAAATTCTGACCTTACAGGGAAACATTTCCACAACAAACCACTTATCTAGAAGGACTAATAGCATTCAGTTTAGTTTCAAACAAAAGAGACATCAGTGTTTGAAATCACAGTGGACTTACCATCAATTCCCAGAACTCCTTGCTTCTGGTTCTCAGAGCATGGCTCAAATTTGTTGATTATCTCCAAGCAGTGGTCCTTGGTCACCTTGATCATCTACGAATTACAGAAATGCATGTCACAAGTAAAAGGATAAGAAAGAGGTCCCTTCATGTCATTTTTCTATCCATCCTGGCTGCAGAACCCAACTGCTTGTATGGTTACTGCTATTTAAAACCTCCAGATTGGTCAATCAGTTTCCATCTCTGTTAATCAATCAGGGGGTGGGGCAGTATCTGGTCTCTCTCATACTGTGTCAGTGTGTTTATTACAGTTTAAAGCATGTGGGAGAAGAAGGCTTTAGCAAGCTCATCTGGTGAGACATTATTTCCACAGGCTTGCTTCTAAAATGTTTTTCATCCCACAGCAAAAGTATTAAGCGGGGTGAATGTCTAAAATTGTGTTAAATGGGGAACACTTGCTACTCATCTCATCATAATCCAGATAAGAGAGTACTGTGTAGAGAGGAAGCACAGGGTTCTAAGAGCTTTTCTGAATTCTCACAAATGACAGTAATAAACATGATATATCTAACCTTTTTTTCTTTGCAGAGTAAGGAGAACTGTACTGTATTCTTCGAAAATCAAAGAATAAAATAGATTCAAGGTAAATGTAAGTGTCATTGCAATGTGAGATTGTATAATGAAATTTTGGAATGCGCGCTACCAGGTGAGCTTCCAGGGAGTCCTTGGGAACATCAATTAGTCTAGACTGCGTGGGAACTGATAGTAGCCATTGTTTGCCATCAACATATATCAGTCTGTCTCAGATCCAGAGGAATACAGTAAGTAATAGAAAACATTTACACACTTGAAAACACAAATTCAAGGTTTTCACATCCTACTTTTTCTTATTTGAGGCACAAAGTAAACAGATACAAGCAAAGTCTGTAGTGAATGATACCAGCAGAGACAATTCTGGCATCACTTCAAACAAATCGCCTCACAATACTGCTTACACCACTCTCCAATAACAGGAGAAGGAGAGCCATCTTATTCACAGCGCCAGAACTAAATTCTGAGCATATTTGGTGAAAAACACAATCGGCCTGAGTGGAGGTGAAGTGTAGCTATCAAAACAGAGCCTTATGCTGTAAAACATGACTGTTTGAAAACATTTAAAAAGCCAGCCAGAGTGCAAATTAGCTGAAGGAGTAGACACTGGTTGTGTTAAGAAAAATAAGCTGTTTCGCTCATTAGAATCAGAATGAGATTTATTGCCAGATTTATTGCCGGTTTTTACACAGATGAGGAATTTGTCTTGGTGCAATGGTGCTTAAAATAAAATATACATATATATTAAGCTTTTTATTTCCTCTCAGGATGGAATCATTTGCAAGGAGATATACTTCATCCCAAGTGCTGCGTTAACATTAATGCTAATATCACTGGAGGCCCCTTGCTGTCTACATTTCCCTACATTAAACAGCCACCCAATAGCTGGTCGGTTCAGCTTTTGACCTCTCTTGCAAAAGCTGAACGCAAAGGAGTCTTACAGGTACACTACCAGTCAAAAGTTTGGACACACCTTCTCATTTCATGTTTTTTCTTTATTTTCATGACTATTTATATTGTAAATTCTCACTGAAGGCATCAAAACTATGAATGAACACATATGGAATTATGTAGTAAACAAAAAAGTGTGAAATAACTCTAAACATGTTTTATATTTTAGATTCTTCAAAGCAGCCATCCTTTGCTTTGTTGACAGCTCTGCACACTCTTGGCCTTCTCTCAATGAGCTTCATGATGTAGTCACCTGAAATGGTTTTCAATTCACAGGTGAGCCTTGTCAGGGTTACTTTGTGGAATTTCTTGCCTTCTTAATGGGGTTGGAACCATCAGTTGTGTTGTCAGGTTGGAACACAGCTGACGGCCCTATTTGACAACTGTTAGAATTCATAACCAATCAGCTAAGTAAAGAGAAACAACAGTCCATCATTACTTTAAGAACTGAAGATCAGTCAGTCTGGAAAATTGCAAAAACTTCCCCAAGTGCAGTCGTAAAACCCCTCAAGCGCTAAACTGGCTCATGAGGACCGCCCCGGGAAAGGAAGACCAAGAGTCACCTCTGCTGCTGAGGATAAGTTCATCTGAGTCACCAGCCTCAGAAATCACAAGTTAACAGCACCTCAGATTAGAGCCCAGAGGAATGCCACACAGAGTTCTAGTAGCAGACACATCTCTACATCAACTGTTCAGAGGAGACTGTGTGAATCAGGCCTTGATGGTCAAATAGCTGCTAAAAAAACACTACTAAGGAAAAGCAACAAGCAGAAGAGATTTGTTTGGGCCAAGAAACACAAGGAATGGACATCAGGCCAGTGGAAATCTGTGCTTTGGTTTGATGAGTCCAAGTTTGAGATCTTTGGTTCCACCCACCGTGTCTTTGTGCGATGCAGAAAAGGTGAATGGATGGTCTCTACATGCATGGTTCCCATCATGAAGCATGGAGGAGGAGGTGTGATGGTGTGGGGTGCTTTGCTGTAGGGTTGCAACGATTTGTCGACGTAATCGATTACAATTTCAAGTCGACGCATCGTATTTACTATTATCATTATTATATTTAAAGATTTGAGCCGGAGCAAATCTTTTTAGTACTGCTACTACAATGTGCACCACAGTGTGGCAGTTTAGAAGAAGAAGCAGCAGCAGCAGCAGAAGAAGAATGAACGATGGCAGAACATGTTGAGGAGAGCAGGAAAGCGAGACCAAAAACGGCCAAAGTTTGGGAACATTTTGAAAATAAAACTGCGAAACATGTGACGTGCAAACTTTGTCAAACACAGCTGCCATTTCATGGCAGCACTACAGCCATGCATGAGCACCTGAAACGTAAGCACCCTTGAGCTACGGTGGCATGTATGCCAGACGGGTGAGTTCATGAGTTGAACTGATAAAAGTTATTTGTCTTGGTTATCAGGGAGTTATAAACGTAGTCTGTTTTGCAGTGGTTTGGAGCATATCGTCGCTGGCGGGCGGAAACCTCCTATCTTCAATACATGGTATTAAATTTACGCGTGACTGCTGGCCTGTCCCGATAAACAAATAAAGAAAAATGAGCTCGATAACTTTGCCAGCCTCATAATTTCCATTTGCATGCTTGTTTGTTTGTTTTCCTCGTGTCTCTCATGTGTGTCAGACCTGGGTTTTAAGGAGGACTCAGATGCAGTCAGAGAACGGTATTGACAGGCTTTTATTTTGACAGGGTGACAAACAAACAGGCTATGAAAATCTAGACTTCACCAAAGTGAACGAAGACAAAAACCATCACAGAAAGAAACGAAATAAAAATCACTCAAACGAGGAAAAACACTACACTGGTCTGAACACTAAATACGCTATGTAAATCTCAACAAAAAACTAACTCTCTAGCTAACCTAACTCTCACGGAGGGAAAAAACCAAAGTAGACAAAACTACACTAATCAGAAAAACTATAAACAAAAGGCGCTCCAAAAGGGAGGAAACCAAACTTCTATCTCGACCTAACCAAAAAGCATAAACAAACTCAGGTCACTCTTCTGCGGAGGTATACAAAAATCATGAAAATACAAACTTATAGCAACAATGGCAATAGCAACGAGGTTCTTGGGACAAGGCTGTGAAGGGCTGGATGTACTCGACGAGACAAAATACTCTGGCAACAAGATAGGGGAAGGCAAAGACTAAATACACATGAGGAGGGGTGACACAGGTGGAAACAATCAGGGAATTAGGGGAGACATCAGACTGGTGACACAGGAGGAAGGGCAAGTGACCTGAAACGAGAGGAGAGTCAATTTTCAAAATAAAACAGGAAGTTTGCCAGACAAAACCCCCAAGACAGGACATCCCTCACTGCAGTGTGACAAGGTGAACCCTCTTGTCAGTCACTCTTTGTCTCTGTGTGGGGAGGCGGGGCCCGCCAGCACACAAATCTCAATAAAGAGACAAATACAAGCTCTTCTACAAATCCTTCGGTCAGGAACACTTCCTGTTGTTGTGTTTATAACAAATACCTATAACTGCGGTACTGCAAAACCGGATCGGAGCCTGAGAGTCCTTTTTATTTATTGTTTCTGGTTGTTTTGTTTA
>OMLP01043196.1:0-19458 GCA_900302685.1 Spondyliosoma cantharus | reverse complement strand
CGTTCGCTGTTCAACTCTCTACTTCAGGCTGCGGCCACAGCAACGTTACACACGGCCGATTATTTGTTCATGAAAATCTTGATATTGATTTGGGGACAATGACATGACTGGTTCGCTAGCTAGTCTTGTTGTTGAACATACTGTCAAATTATATTTACTGTTTGTCAACCGTACGCAATGTTATTGACTTTGAAGCGTTAGCTTTCTGGCTCATCGCTGAGCGGACTAGAATATCTCCCGTTGCCAAGTTGTATCTAAGGTCCGTCCTATTTACTGGAGGAGTGAACAACGTTTCCGTTGCATAAGAACCTTACGGGAGGGTAATGATTGTTCCAGGTATTAGTCAAACCCTCAGGCGTTACCAGGGAAACTTAAGTTATGGCTTGTGAAAAACTTTATATTTTGATTGTAAAACGCTTGAAAATATAAATTAATGGTCTTAATTTATTTTCTTAGGCAAGTGACCATGGTATAAGCGGGATAATGCCCTTCGAGGTGTCCATAATCAGGAGTTAATGGACTTCGCGGAGGCAACCGTCTGACGCGAAGGCCTCTGCGTCATCCATTAACTCCTGATTATGGACACCTCGTCGGGCATTATCCCTTACATAGCTAATAAGTTAATGTAGCTCTGCCTCAATGTATTCAGAATATGGTAATACTAGTCCAGCTGCTTTGTACAGCATCTGTTCCGAGTACACTATCTGTTCATATCCCTATAAGAAAGACATAAAAAGACGAAAAACAATATCTGAAACTAATTACACTGAATACAGTTACAACAGAATAACACCAGCATGTAAACACATATTTGCAGAAATCAATGAGGTAGCTCAGTCATAACTTAGTTTTCGCCCTTGAAACTCAACAACAAGAGCTTAATCCAACATATTATTGCAGTGTTTCTCCAAAATCTCTCTATAAAAGCAAGAAATCTCCGTCTGTGTGTCAGTGTATCTGTGCCTCAAATATCTCTGCAGATCAGGATCAGACTGACCTGAGCTTTTCAACATGGCTGCTGCGTAGTTTAAGGGTGTGCAACCTCGGATTTGTTTGGACTCCAAAGATTCCGTTAATAAATTATTTAATAAATGCTTGGAATCAGAATCTGTGAATGTTTGTGTGTAGCTAGCTGCTAGCCCACTCCCACGCCCCACCTCCTGAGTTGACGGACGCACTGGCGCGTCCAAAACCGGATTTATGATAAATAACATCCGCCACGCTTTTTCACGAACATCGCCATCATGTTCGCTTTGTGTCTGGTGCAGGAAGAAACGGTAAAATCAGGCTTTTGTCACGAAAGTGTCTGCAAGCAGGAAGTGTTTGCAAGCAAAAAAACACGTTACTATTAGTGGAAAAAGGCACCACACCAACCAATCACAAAACTATATGGCAAACCATGTGATTTGGTTGCTGAGGAACAGGGGGAAGTTGTGGGAGGGACGGCGGCAAAAGAGTGACAGCAGCAGTAACGGGGATAGCGATAACGAGTTTTGAGAGTTGAGAGATTTGTGACATATAGCGTGTTTAGAGTGTATAGTCAGTGTGTTATGCAGTGTTTGATGTAGTGTGTTTAGTGTGTAGTGTAGTCGTTTTTTTGTGTTGTGAGTCAAAACAGGAGACTGTTGAATGTGGAGCAGGCAGTGCAGCTGGAAGGAGCTGAGGCATTGCCTGCATTTAAATTAAAATAGTTACATATATAACTTTGTACATTTCAAAAACTTATGCACAAATTTAGCAAACAACAATTTATATTTGCATTATAAGTAATAAAAATGGTTCGTTAAACAAATTTGTGGTTTTTACAGTAAAAAATCTAACTTTTTTCCTACTCGGATTTTATGTTTTTTGGGGGATTTTAGGTCCATTGTGTTAATACAGTATGTCAAAATTAAACAATAACTGTACAGTCATACATGTGAGGTTGTGCTGAAAATAATGACACCAAACAAGGCAAGGTAAATAGTTTTTAAGGTGAAATATAATGGTAAAATCAAAAGTAGTCAAAAACGGCCAATTATATCCCTGACGTCCCACCTTCAAACACAGCCTCATTTGGCCATCCATGAAAAAGCTACTTAACCTCCCACTTTTCTTTGGGAATACATACTTCCTACGGCAATGCACTAGTATTCAGCAAATAGACATTATGGTTTATTCAGGCAGTGGGCTTAATAATAAACAAGAGTCTGAGAAATGACACATATCAATTATGATAGACAAATCCTAAAATACAAAAATGTTGTGATAAATGGCAACTGTCTTACTGGATGATTAAAAGTAGCTTTCTGTAAACTTTAAATGCATTTTTGCAGGAAAATATATCTTCAACATCCTCACCATCGTAAGTAGTCTGACTAGTTCCCATGGAAACTCTTATTGAGGCCGAGTTAGTAAATTTAGAAGCTTCCATGTCATCTATGTGATGCAATCAGCAGCATGTTCTACATGTGCCCAAAAAAAGAGAGAGAGGAACACTCTGACATTAAAATCTCGTGTCACAAATGTGCAGCCCCACAGCTCTTTGAAAACGGCACTCCCGCTGATGTGTGTTTATCGCTTTGAACCGATCCCTCTTCAGTCTTCAGTGAAGGCTCTTAAAAGTCATAGCTCTCTTCAGTACTGTTTATCATGCCGTGCTTTATTACCCTACCCGCAAGTCTGGTGAGAGAAGTGTAGGAATAAAAAATCCAGGGCAATCAAAAGAGCCATAATGAGAGCATTTCTTTAATGTAAACATAATATCTTCTTTTTGTCTGTTTTAACTGCAGGTCAGTCAGCAGCCTGCTCAGCTACAGGATAAATAACAAGAACCTTTATACAGAAGGGCATAGTGTGGTTATGTGTGTATTGTATTTATGTGAGGACCAAACCCAGTTGTAAGTTTATTTTTTTATTTTAGTCACTGACAATGAACATTTGGGTCAGTAGTATTTGCTTCTTTAAAATGCCGTTTGGTGGGAATGTTTTGTTTAGAGGTTAAGAGTTAAGAGTCAGTGGTAGGGTAGGGCATGTTGTTCTGACAGTTTGTATATTAGTTAGGTATAGTTTGACATTTTTGGTATTTACAGTTAGTTTAAGTTTATGCGTTTTTGTCGTTCTAGCTAACTTCATGTCTGTGTTACAGTGGTAATTGCCAGACATGGCAGCAAACAGGAGGATCCTGCTCATTATGTAGTTCTCTATCCAGTGTTTACTTTATAACAGTGTTTACCGCTGGAATATAGGACTAATTAACTCTTATTCTAATTGGAAAAAAGTCACTTACAGCAGCTTTAAATATAGAAGCTACTTGCTAGCTGCTAACTTAGCATAACAGAAAGACAAAAAAAACGAGTGGAAACAGCTAGCCTGGTGCTGTCCTCTAAAGCTGAAAAATAGCTCAGTGAAGCTTGACCTAAGCTAGATTCATCAACAAGGGCTGCGAAGGTCTTCTGGGCCAAAGTGACGCCATGCTGTCAGACACCATGCAGCGGGTTTTTGTCTGTTTGTTGCACGCCCATCATTTTCTAACTATGCGCATGTGAATGGGCAGAGAAAATGGAGAACCTTGAGGAGCTGCTTCTCGCCAAGATAGTAACCCGCACATAGTATAAAAGTCCAAAAGTTTCCTTTCTTCAATTCTGTTCATGTCCTCGTGACCACTCACGCAGGACAGCATGACTGAAGCTTAAGATTCGAGCTTTTCTTAAGTGATTATTGTTGCTATTTTTTGGAGGGTTTCTAGGCAACATGCAGCAAAGGGTCACAGGCTGGAATCAAACCTGGGATATAGCCTCTGCAGTCTCTACCAATTGAGCTACTGGTTGTTTCAACATAATTGCAGTCTTTATGCTAAGCTAAGCTTACTGTCTCCTTGCTTTGCTTCATATTAAGCATCCAAACAAGAGAGCGTTATTTATCTTCTCATTTAACTGCCAAAATGTCGAACTATTGCTTCAAGGTAGGGGGCTGGAAAGGGATTTTTTTTTCAACTGAGGAGTATAGAGTTAATGAAACGTGTGCATGTGTGTTTTGAGGTACCTTGGCAGCAAGGCATCTGACTGCCTCCTTCCTCTGTGCAGCACTATCGCCTGTTCCTGCGGCAGCACTCTGGTTGGACTGGGAATCAGCTGGCTGTTTGGAGCCGGCTTTTCCCTGCCGATCAGCACCTGAACAGAGCAACAAAGCAACCACAACAAACGCAAAGCTACCGTTTACACTCGTTAGATGAAGTCTCTGGAGTAAGCGTGGGAATGTCAGGAGCGAAGTCCATGAAGAAACACAATTAAACTGCTGCGATTAATTAGTGCATCTGTAAACAAGACTATGCAAAACCACATTAGGTGACAGGGTGAGAGTGCTGGATGATGTGTCTGCACACCTCATGCTACACCCTCTGTTAAACTTAAATCAAAATGACAAGATACAGTACAGATATCAATGAATAATGCAATGATGCTGAAAAATGGATAGCACAGTATTCCTTTTGAACGCTATCTTATTTTTGTTTTTGTATACTGCTTTCCCTCAGCCTGTAATCTTAACAATACTCATTTACACACAGGCTAGGCTGAAGGACAGTGAAAATCTTTATTTGTCAGCGTTCTCCTATTTTATGATTCCAGGTGTGCCACAATTTATTCAGAAAACAAAAATCCCCAGCACATCAGAGCATGCATTTACAGCACAATGAGCGGAATCTGGTTGTACGAGAGTTGTTTTTCCCCCAGACAAAAGTAGCATACCAGTGCCACTCATGATGGGAAAAAAAACAACAATTTCAGTCCCCTTACACAACTGCAATCAGCAGAGAAACCTCAGGGGAGAACTTGAAAGGAAAGTGCGTGACCCAGTTACCGACTCCTTCCTAAAAAAAGTGATATTTCATCCAGTAGCTTGCGAGACTCGGGCTTCACTGGAGCACGTGTATAAATTCGACTTCGAGCATTCTCCTTTAGCGCTTTGAGATGCACGCCAAAGCGAATTACACCGCTGTGAGTAAAGAGAGGAGTCTTACATTTAGGGGAGGAGCTGGGGCTGTGAGGGATGCTGGGACCTCCCTGTGCCGTGCGCATGCCGTGACAGCTGAGCGTCACCAGCCTCCATATGATCGCAGTCTTGCCCGAGCCTGCGTTCCCCACGATGACGGCGCCGCGTCCATCACAGCTGCTCGTTTTTCTCAGGACCTCATCCAGGCGCGTGAAGAGCCAATCCCGACCGACGAAAGGTGTGTCCGCGGTGATGCCGGGGACTTCGAACAGCAGCGGTTTTAGCATGATGTCGGCTTGTTTGAATGGCACCAATCTCCCTGGATGAAGTGAGAGGACAGAGTTAAACCTATATGGGAATGGTTGACTTTATGTAATTTAAGTGATGACTTTGGGGAAGTGCATACATGGTCCACACGGGTTTGCAGGTGTGCCAAGCTACATTTACACACTACATTTCACCCCCGAGGTTAAGCCACAAAGTACCTTTGGAGTCATCATTTGTGCGTCCAGCTGTGTTGTGTTTACGGACGGAGCTCCTGTGTCCAGCAGCCCTTTGGTTGTCCAGATAACTCAGATCCTCAAGCCGAGTAGAGCTGGTTGCTGCAAAGAGCAGAGCGGGTGGGGAAGGGAGTGAGGGTGTGAGTGAGATGCAGGAATTGTGCAAAGATACACATGTATACCACACAAGTGTCAAATTCATTGCTCGAGTCAAATGATTGTTGCCACGGCGACGTGAGACATAAACAGTTGTTGCGCTCAATGATAAATGCTCAGTGTCCTTGAGGAGAGAAGAAGAGAGGGCAAGAAGAAAGGAAAACAACTCCTCTCACGTTAACACTAGTCTGAAATGACCAAATGTTTCATACCGTCTCACACATCAGGACACCAAATCGGTGATAATAACTAGAAACTCATCGCCGACAGTAATGTAAAAAAAATGCATCGACTGTCAATGATTAGAGACATTTGTCGAAATGACTAAATACACCAAATAAAACCGAGCATGATAAATAAAATAAAGAACATGTCGTACAGTAGGGAAAGAAACAAAAAGAAAGAGTTGTTTACTCCTACATTCGCCTATCCATCCACCCACTCAGACTACAGAGATTACAGGTCAGCCTGGCTTACTTTCTGCAGTTTTCAAGACATTTATTAGAGTCTTTATGGCAGGCTGTTTGAAAAAGAAGAAGGAAAGGGCTTCATGTAATCAGCTGGTTCTTAAATGTATCCCTGCAACAATTAATATTCTATCATTATGCAGCAAAACACAGTGACAAAAGGTAGAATGTGCTGCACCATGAAACTACAATCCATGACAACAGTCTTGTAATAAATACACTCACAACAACACTGTCGTCGTCATTTTTGAGGCTGTACTTTCTGCAGGCTGTCGTATTTGATTCCACTCTGCTGTAAAGAGTTTGTATATAATGTTTTGTGGACAAAATATTTTTCAATATCTTTTAGACAATATATGTTGTAGATAACATATTATGAACTCATTTTGATATATTTGATATATTAAGTACTAAAGTATATCAGTATAAGTAATAGTTTAAAAACAGTCCATTTAACACATGACAAGTGAAGTAGTCTGAAAACTGAGCTGAGCATTTTAAATAAGGCTGAACTTGCTTCAGGGCTATTTGATTAAATTGTACTTTCATCAGTTTTTTGTTTTGTTGTTGTTGTTGTTATTGTTGTTTTGCCAGTTTTGCCTCTATTTAATCTCTGCCAGGATTCACCTGAGGGACATAACAAAGATATATATAATTCAAAGCCTAAAAACTAACTTTGGTGTCAGAGCGTCCAGAAAAGTTACATTTTTCCTGTACTAAATGTTGCTTGCTCTCACAAGCAGACCTCCTCACATTAAGGCTCCAACAGTAAAATGTCATTCTTGGTCAGAGACTCATCTGTCCTTGCAGCAGTTGGCAAGAGAAAGGTCAAGAAGCACTGTTCTGGTCTGGTCTCAGACTGTTCCTAGTTCCCTTTCTCTCTGTTAATGAAGGGGAATCTAATCTGAGTGGTTTATGAATCCAGGCAAGGCAGAGTAGCAGCCAACTAGATTACAGTCACTGCAACCGTAAGTATCTTACTTGGGAGGTCTGAGGTCGTGATGATGTTGGTTTGCTCTTATTTATATTATTGGGTTGTGTTTCAGGAAGGGTGCATCTACACTGTTGTGAATAGTATTGTATGCTAAAAAAAAGGCTCAAACTGCCTGGAAAATTGTGTCCGACAGGAAAACTATTGTTTTTTTCAACAGTTTGTTTTCAATGGCAAGTGGCAGACTGGTCCATTTCATTCATTTATTTCTGTAATATATTAAAAAAAAAAAGATCCTCTGTAAAATCTGACAATCTGGCATTACTTCTGCCTCTAATCCCTCAGAGTGGGATATGAAAAAGGGCCTCTGTCATGTTGTACTCATATACTGTATAACATACTGTAGATAGACCAGACAAACAGGCACAGGAAAGTACAGCCACTGGACAGATGATGAGCTCATGTAAATAATCATGTACACCACGTGCATGTTAAATGCAGTCATTGGTAATCTCAGAGCATCTGAGGGAGCTGCACTACATCTCTGAGCTGTTACGGGCTTAAAGCTTTAAAGCAGCAATTCAGGTCACAGCCTGAAGATGCTGGCCAGTGATGTTCGTAAGCGCCCTTCATCATGACAAAATCTCTGAATGCATTGCATTGCAGTTGTAAGCATACCCAATGTATCATGTTACCTACAGGTGTAACACAGGTCTATTACCCACTCCTCTTTATCTGAAACAGGAAGAAAGACAGACTGGCCATCCTTTTTTGCAACACCGGTACAAAGAGTTCCACCACCACCAGCACCTGTTCAGCACTTGAGCAAATCACGCAACATCTGATACATCTAGCATCCCTGCATGTGTCCATCAATCCTGCTACATCAGAGTGAGAGTGTGGGTGAAAGCCACTGAGGCCGTCTTATAATTTACAGGGCTGTAAAGAGCACATGGAACCTATAGGTAAAGAGGCACTCCCTGCGTTCAAAACGAGTCAAAGTGTGAACCCCAATTATGATAAAAAAATTAAAATCAATCTTGGATGAGAGAATGATAAACAAGAAATCCCTTTCAACAGGAGGAAAAGGGCTTTAAAGACGGGGAACATGAAGTATATTGCCATAATTGTCGAGCAAGAGCTGAAGTGAAGAACCAAGGATTTGAAAGAACATCCACAGTGAGAGGATGAAGAACAGTCTGTAGCAGAACAGTGTGAAGGAGGTGTGGAGTGGGATGAGAAAGACTGCTGACTAAAGACAGCCGGGCCAAATGGCTGAGTGGACCAAGGATTCAGTGAAAGAGTTAAATCACATTTTCAGCCGCCTTGACACCAGGACAGCTCATCCCTCCACCCCTGACAGTCCGGCCCGATGGGAACCTGTTCACTGCCACCCATTCCAAGCGCACTGCCTACCTTTATGTTCCCCCGGACATAAAGGACAGTGTGCTTGATTATCCTACAACCCCTGTTGATCCGTCATTTAAAAAAAAAAATGTAAAAGGTCAACTCTGCAGCACTGGAACCAAGCTCCCAGCATCCCTGATAACATCCGCCACAGAACACGTCAATCATGAGCAGCCCACCTTGTGCTTATTCACCCATAAAAGAACAGTTCCACATTTTGTGAAAGTTAGGCTTAGATGAGAAGGTTGATGCCATTCACACAACTGCTTGTCAAATATAAGGCAACATCCTTATAAAAGACTGGACACTGGGGGACAGAGCTAGCCTGGTTCTGTCCAAAGGAAAGTGAAGCTGCTCATCTTTTTGGTTTAATCTGTACAAGGCAAGGTTTGAGCGAGTACTCAGCTGAACCAAGTGTCCAGTAAAGATTATTTTTCAGTGTTTTCTAAAATAATAATAATAGCAACTTCTCATCAACCTTTGTCAATTTCAGGCCTAAACCAGAATGACACACAGTAAAGCCCAAAGTCCACCAAGGCCCAACAGACTTTTAACTCAAGTCTATTCAAATATACTATACATGAATAAATACAAAACTGTATCAAACTGTAAACTGATTTTTTTGGGAGTTTTTTTTAGACAAGATCCATGCATTATTCACAGAAAACAGAAATGTTGAAAAGCGCCCCTTCTCACAATGTTAAAGAAGGTGAGAAAACAACTTGGATCTGACCCTTTATCCAGACCCACACCAAAAGTAATAATGATCTATTCTGGGCTGAGACCCATCCATCATCCAAGATCTGTGGAAATGCGTTCAGCAGTTTTTGTGTAATCCTGCTAGCAAACCAACCAACAAACTAAATGGAAAAATGCAAAAATATAGCCTCCTCAGGGGAAGTAAACATCAATGCTCTCATCTAACTTTTAACTCCAAGCTTATTTCCTAAAATGCATAACATTTCCTTTAACTTGAATTTGAAGATGTTCCCTCCACTGTGGAAAACCTCTTGCATTGTCTCATTATTAAAAAATGGGACACTCCAGTGCTCTTAGAGGCCAGTGGCACTGAAACCTCTCATAGTAAAAACCTTTAACAGGCTGCTTCTGAATCACCTTAAGACTCCTGGTGTAAGCAGATTTTAACACCAGGAAAACACAGTGAAAGCATGAACAACACTAAACATCATCTTTGTAGCTGATGCAGCTACTGCGCATCTTCTGCCTCCGACTTGTTCACAAAGGAAGAGGCGCTCTTTCTGCTGACAGCCATCATACTGCACAATGCTTCCTGGCAAAATGGCCCCAATATCAGCCCACTAGGGGAGTGATGAAGCAGGTAACTTGTACTGATTCTTTAAACTGTCTCTGACTACCTTTTTGTACTCCTGTGATTGTGACAATCGGCATTTATCTCGGGGAACGTAAAGAACATGAGCTACTCCCATGCACTCAATGAATTCCGATTATAAAGATGTTAACGAGGACAGGCAGTGAGGAACAAGCACATTGCACATGCAGTGACTAATTGCTAAATTAAACCTGAACATATGCAATTCTACATTTATTAATATATATGGAAAATGCGCGGATTGTAATCTACATATTCCGAGTTCATTTGTTTGCACTTGATGTTGTGCTGCTGTTAATGTTGCTGTTTTGCATGCATGATGCATTGCACAGCCTGACAATTTTGCTGCTATAACAACTAATCTTTCCATCTGTGAATAATTAAAGTTTAATTCTATCTCCTAATGTGCATCATAATGTATATTTATGGCCTCACTCTATGGTCTAATGTAGAGAACATTTCTAGCGGCTACAGTACTCTGTGGCTCGCTTCATCTTTATTCTGAATTTCATCAAGAGTGCCTAAATGAAAGCACCAGCTGACAGAAGAAACTGGCAGGCGTTACTGTGAATCCACTCCTTAGGGAATCTCTTCTTTTGCTCCCACCACAAATGAACTGACATCTAAGGAAAGAAAAAGAGGCGAGTGCACCAGCAAAGATCGTGACTAGAGAGGGAGGGGGGTATTTTTATGACAACTGGAGGCCTCCCAGGACATTTAACTGGTACTGCTCACAGTGTGTATCCAGCCTCTGTGGTAAGTAGAGCACCAGCACATGGTGCAACGAAGTTTAGTTCTGCATCACGGAGATTTGGCAAATTATGCTCATCTCTGCATTGGATGAATAGCTGGAAAATGGCGAGTCAACAGTCAATCCAATCAGTTTGTCATTCAGTCAATATTTATCAGTGTGTTAATAAATCACTCAGGTCACAGCTGTCACATTTATTCCTTCATTAACCCACTTCATCTACAAAATAATGCAAGCTTTAGCAGCTCACTCAATAGCTCACTAATTAAAACATTAAGTCTTGTTTGTTTAATACGTACAAAAACGGAAGTGTGCAAATGACACAGTGGTTTTATGGGGAGAAGTTCGAGTGGGACTATTTCCTGGCTGGGAGCAGTGACTTCCTGGAACTGAACTTGTAAATAAATGAGCTTTAGAGGTGCTCATAGGTTGATGTTGAACGAGCCAGGCTAGCTGTTTCAAGTCTGTATGCTGAGCTTAGCTAACAGGATGATGGCTCCAGTCTCATATTGAATTGACAGAAATGATAAACTCTTGGAAAGAAAGTGAAGTGTATTTCCCCAAAACTCACTGTCTCACTATGAAGCAAGGAATCTCTACCTGTCTGTCTCTTGCCCAAATATCTTGAAAACCATTTATCCAATGTACTTCACACTTGACAGGTTTGTTGCTGAGGACCCACAGAAGTGCAGTGTCGAATTTGTTTCAATTTTGGACATGCAACACGTTGAATACTAATAAATCTTGAATAAACAGCAAACACCACTCTATGCAGCAGTGGGGGCGTGGCTTCAGGAGATTAGCATGAGGTTAAAACAAAAGCAGAAGGTTAAACGAGCCTGGATGAGTGGGGAGACGTGATCAACACTATTATATATCTATTCTTCAGCAAGAACTGATGGTGAGATTTTAAGTTTCTGTCAAAAGTAGTATGCTACCTAATGTTCACTTCAAGGGCTACAGTGTTTATCATTGTCTGGCAACACCCTGAGCTGCTCAAGGATGCCTCCCTCATTAGTTGTTGCAATTCAGTTCAGAAAGTATCGATGTTATTATCCACATTTTAAATGGTGAATATCAATATTATATTCTAAGGGCAGCTCAACCCTTACCCTGTAAACCCCTCACATTACCAGATAATTTGTGCCAAACAGCATGTTTTGAACGGGTACCGCACTACTTCCTGTAATTTCAATTTCAATTTTATTTGTAAGGGACAATGTGCAACTAAACCATAAATGTAACCATTTAATACATTGCACCAGAGTTAGCCTTGGGCTAATTTACATCTGCAGTCCCATTGGCAAGAAACACAAATACAAATACAACATATGTGAAAACATCAAATATCACAAAACAATAGGTGGCCGCAGGAGAAAAGTTCACATACCTGCCACAGAATTTGGCCGGGGCATCACGAGAGAGGAAATGCTGTGTAAGTGGTGCTGTGGGAGTGGTCTTTTCGGTGCTGGAGGAGTCCTGGGCTCCATGATCTCAGTCCTAGGTAAGGCCTCATCTGGTTGGGTGGTCAGATTGTCCCTGGTTGGCCCAGGATGACGGTCCTCGCTTGCGTGGCCCATTATACCAGCACTGCCCCCCAGGCCTTCATCCTTAGTCAGAACCTCACTGGAGGCGCTGCGCTCCTCATTCTCAGAGGAACTGGTGATGGTTGCTGAGCCGAATCAAGAACATATGGGTTAGGTAAGACAGCCAACAGAACATATGGCATGCAATAACTTGGTTGTATTTTCTTCAGAGCCTGACTGATACTCGAGTTTTGGGGCCAACGGCAATACAAAAAAATTCAGATTTTGATAAATCAGCAATATTCTTAAACATACAGAATAAATCCATAAATGCACATTTTATTTAAGTTCACTGGGAATGTAATAATTAGAAATGATGTCAAGTGTCTTTCTATATCAAAAAAGATTTCATATAGGCACATAACATATTAAACAACACCGATATATCTGTGAAAGGCCAATATCATCTTAAAGATTTATCTAACTAAAAGCCCAACATTTAGAATTACCTTCAAATTCAATAAATCACATTACCTCAATGAATAATAAAATACACCTGACTGTTTAATCAGCTGCACACTCACACCTCCTCAATCACGTTGTCTTACTGTACTCGATGTGCCCTTTGCACTTTTGTATTTAACTATAAATACAAACTCTATTTAGGGAGAAAAAGTGTCCTATTTTAGGAGAATCAGACCCATAAGCAACAAAGACAGCAGTGTCCCAGTTTTGACAGGAGGGAGCTGAAGCCTTGAGGCTGAAGTGGCACAGGCGACACTGACAAACTAGCTGTGGGGTAGGGGTCCACACTTGACATACAACTGAGTGATGTGGCATCTAACTTCCTATCAGCACTAAGGAAGGTGTGGCATTTTAATGACATCACCCAGATTTGGGATTGCAGATAAGGTAAGTGGTTCCACATTGAGTTAAATAGGCCATTGCTGTTTTTTAAGCTCTCTTTTTTTTTTATTTTACTTCCACTGATGCATGGCTCAGCTTTTGTACTGGACATGCTTCGCCTAGTGTGAAAACTAATCACAGCACATACAATGTGGATAGACATAATGTGAAAAACTGGCCAAGATGTCAAACAAATACACAGCGGCAACTCTCACCTATGATTCCACTATCCTTGCTCTCCAGGGTGGAGGTTGGGCTTTGAGAAGGGGGCACAGGGCTGCTCCCAGTGAGGGGTCCAGGAGTGGGGCAAGGAGCAGGGCTTGGTACGGGGCTGGAGAGGGTTCCACTGGGGCTGGTGCTGGAGCTGCAGAGCGGTGAAGGTAAGGATAAGGGCTGGGGCAAAGTCTGGCCTCCAGCACTGGTGCTCAGGGTGGAGGAGGGGCTCTCTGAACAAGGGGAGGCAGTGCTGCAGGTCAAAGTGGAGCTGGGACTCCCCCCCTGCGCGGAGGTGTCACACTGAGAAAGGGAGAGCAGAAAGAGGGTGAGACATGACCAAGAAGTTTAAGTGTTAGAAATATAAAAGGGATGGCTCATCCCAAAATCAAAAACAAATATTTTCCCTGCTACCTGTAGTGCTACTTGTCCATCTAGACTGTTTTGATGTTAGTTGCACTGGTTTGAAGACATCATCTGTAGAGATTTCTGCTTTCTCTCAAATATAGTGGAGCTAGATGGAACTCATGGTGCTCTAAGTGGCCAAAAAATGATTCAAAAGGCAATCCAGGCACTCAAAAAAAAATATATCAAGAAACAAGGAAGGTTATATTAAAATCCCTTTATTGTCGTGGCTAAATCATGACAAGGGCAACATGTTTCGACCATTAGGTCTTCATCAGGGCTCCAAACAAACAACACCCCATATAGTGATAGTGACTACAGCCAATAGGAGGCATTCACATGACCATGATAATGACATACCAGGTGAAACAAATTCAAGTTAATGAAGCAGTCAAATAGCAAATAAATAATAGAGATGAAATGACACAAAAGTTTTACACGCTTACAGCATGTAAAAAAAAGTTTACATGCTTACAACCTACAGAATAGACACCCATACATAACATAGCATAATATAATACCCCAAAAGGCTGTAAAAAGGGGCAAAAGTGGCGTTTATAGCGGGAAAAAATTGATTTGAAACACTCAGCAGCAATGTCTCTTTCCAGATGACCATGACCCCGTTACTCGAGGTAATCCACAGACATTGTTGTGAGCAGGTTCATGTGGGAACTATTGTCTTTCTACCAAACTACGCCTGCCAACTGAATCATCACACAGAAGGAAGCATCGACCTACTCATGGATGAGAGGCTCGTGCTCGTGACAGTGTGGTATGTAAACTTTAATGGCGTCCTCCTCGGTATGAGACTTCTAACAACAAGGTCTATGGATTATTTTGAGTAACCAGTTTACGATTTTGTTTTAGAAAGGGACATTCCTGTTGAGTCTTTCAAATGTATTTTTTGGGTGTTTTGAGCACCACATGCCAAGGGAAGTCTATTTCAGTTATTCAAGGGAAGGCAGACATCTCTACCTCCAAAACTCAGCAACTCACACTATAGGCTTCTAGGTGAATAAATAGTCCAGCAGGTAATTTTCATTTTGGGTGAACTGTCCCTTTGAGATATACACATAGACTCAACCTGATCAACTCTGCACCAGGAGAACAGGGAGAGAACGAGCAGAAACACACTAGTGATACTATCCTGTTTGAAAAATGTAGTAAATTAACAGCGTCAGTTGTCACCCCTGCTTAGCACTACTCCACTCTGCCTGACAGTGTTTGCCTTCATGCACACTTTTCTGTGTGTTTGTGACTGAGCATGTTTGTGTGCACACAGATGGGAAATTAAATGATAATTCCAGTTATTTCCGCCCTGGCTGTCATTTTCCCCAATTTTTCATAATGACGTGTTCAAAAGTAAAGTAATTTACTGCAAAAGTCACTGTACGCACACATTCTTCTGTTCCACACAGGCCTGATTTCACAGAGACGGAAATGAAATGTGAACCGTTTTCACAGTTGCCAGGGTGTATTTTAAGTATGAAAAATCAAATGAACAGACACACAGCATCAGACTGCCTAAATGAGGATACCAGTTCAAATCACACATCTAACATCACAATACATGCAAGTTCCATGAAATGGGAAATCTGACGTTCGATGAAGGCATCATTACAGTGTGTGTTACTGTGTTAAGTTGCTTTTTGCTATGTGTATTTGTGTGTGTGTGTGTGTGTGTGTGTGTGTGTCTGTGTGTGTGTCTGTGTGTGTTTCGGATAGCAATGTGCAGCAACCGCATGTGAAGCTCTACATCAAAGCAAAATACAAATTGATTTTGAACACAGTAAGTCATCATGATGGAAAAACAACTACAAAAAAAATAAGAGCCAGGACGGAACAAAAGCTGAGGGGATTCTTCAAACAGGGCTCCATCTCACATCTATTGATGCAGGGCCTTCTTAGTCCACGATTTAAGAGTCAAGTATACTGTATATACACCTGGTGTTTACATAATAACAAGTACATTTACACAATATATCATACTACATACTTTGGTAGCTGTTCAAAAAAACATACTTTTATGAAGCTTATATATAAGAACAGAGAAAGACACAAATGCTGCTTTTTGTTTAGTGTATACCCATGTCTGTTAAATGAACCATGCACCCAAATCATAATAATTAAAACAAAAGATATAGTTTAATGATGATAGCCTGAAATAGCGTTTGATTATGGGAGTTCTTGTCTTGACTGTTAAACATCCACCACTGCTGAAAAAAATCCATCTATGTGACATTTCAGGCAGAAATGGCCACACATACTTCTAATGTAAAAAAGGATCCTTCAAAGTTCTGAAAGTCCTGCAATGCGTGATTTAAAAAACATTCTGCATTCAGTTTCCAGAAAGAACCTTGAACAGCAGGGAAAGGGTTCCTAAGCATAAATGGTTCTCCAGAGTACGCAAAGTGCTTCAGAGCACAAATCAAGAACTATTTTTTTTGTTTTAGAGTTTATGCCGTGTCACGTTTGCAGATTTTGCAGACAAAATGTGAATTTTTTCACTGGTCTTTAAAAATTATTTTGTATTTTTGCTGACATTTGTATTTATTAAAGCATGACTGATATATCTCTTGGCCGATATTGGCTGATCACAGATGTATTAATATTGGTGTATATGTTGTCCCACATGAAGACTCTTTTTTTACAGATTATAATGTCAGAGTGCAGCTTTTGCAAACCTTAAGGTTGACAGGTGCATAGGAGAAGACTCCTGCACACTGTCCACTTCACTTGCAATTAAGTTTACTGACAACAACATTTCGGTACTTAGACCTTCAACAGGTTATCTCAGATAACGGGTTAGGGCCCGTGTCCACATTGCTTTTTTATTCTGAGCATCACATTTTCTTTTAATTGTTCCCAATGAGGAGCGAGCATCTGCGGCAGCAGGCAACAGCCCTTTTTGTGCAGCCACTCCAAGCGCTTCCAGTTGAAAATCTAAACTTTTCAATATCGGCGCTGGTGACGTCACCACCACTCAATTTCTAAAGGGGCAGTGTCGATCATATAGCAGCAGTTGTCAAGATATCGTTGTCATAGAGACAGGATGCACATGCACCGTTTTTTCTCTCGGCACGCAAATGCTTCATCTCAACGCTCTTGAGCACACAGCCAGCACTTTTCTGCTCCACTAAAAAAAATGCTATGTGGACAAGGGCCCTTAATTTATAATTAATAAATTCCCTGCAAGTTTACTGTCTTAGTGTTTTGATGTCATTTTAGACAATAAAATCAATTCAAAATATCCTGCCTCTGGTACATCTTTGTTACAAGTGTTTGATAACCACATTTACATGATATTTATAATAGCATATGTGTGTATCGGCCAATACATCAATATCAGGATGTTTAACTTCCTATAATCAGTATTGGCAGTGACCCAAAAAATAACAGAACATCGAGAGGTTTGTGTTAATAAATGCACATTTTCTAAGAATAACAGGTAGTATTTATTTTATATTCTGATCCTTGTAGTTTGATCACGTGCATTTCAGGTCTCCTCATTACTGATGCAACATTTCTGCAACACAGAGACTGTAGGGAGACGAGGCAAGCAGAGTTGAAACAGCTCACTGTTATTCCCTTTATACCAGAGCCTCATCTATCTTAGCCAGGACAACCCACATTCCTCATATGAGAGTCGCTATCTCTGTGAAACTGACTGAATCTGGAGCTCAGGTGGTGGAATGAGGCTGAGAAAATGGGCCATGGCTGAGCAACACAAAGGCAAAGAGATGGAGAGACGTAAGCACATACAATAACCCTCATACAGGTTAAATTAGTAAGGCACCAAGCAGAGAAAAGGAGCCTTGCGGAGGCATAGCAACACAGTTTATAATGTTTCGGAATATATATTGATCCATTTCTCCAAGGGGGACTTGAGTGCTCACCTCACACACAGTATTTAACACAGTATTTTTCCTTGGACACAACTTAATTTCAAGAACACAATCAACTAATCTTTTGTAGATGATGTTTAAATGTTTGAAAAGGAAACTAAGATCCCGATGGCTGTGACGGCTGAAGACAGAAGGTCGTTTCGTAAACCATCCATCATCTTTTCATAAGACATGACAGCAAAGGGCCACTAAATCAATATGCTGCCCTACCTTCTTTTCCCTCCTGTCCTCCATAGGGGAGCTAGCAGTGCCGGGTGTTACTTCTCCCAATAAGAAGCATAGTCTGGTCATCAGTTCCTGGGTAGAAAGGGAGGAGCCCGGCTGGGGCTCCACGTGGAGATCTGGAAGACACGCACATTTAGGACACACACCTTAACAAGCATACAGGAACGTGGCTGGCCAGATCAAACCGCCATCTAACTGACGCTCCCGTTTCAGCTCAGCTCGCTCAGAAGGTTCCCACCCAACACCGTTGCCAGTGGACTGAGAGAAATGTGTGCATCCACAGGTCAGCACAGCCCCAGCTGCCCTGATTACGAATGCACAGACAGTGGCTTTCCAGTCCCTGGTTGAGGCAGCAGCGAGAGGTTGTGTGAGGTTGAGAGTTTGCCTGTGCACACGCCTGCCAGGTGCTCCGGGTTAAGAGACGGGTTGTGAATTTCAATGAGCTCGGTGTCGACTCCAGAGCAGAAAGAAGGAGTGCCTTGGCTCTGCCTTCGTTGTTGCTCCAGGAGAGATTGGCTGACACAGACCATGTGCTGCATTCATTTATCACTGTTTAAGGCTCCCTGGTGCTTTGACCTCCAACCCCGGCTCCTCCACGCTCACCTCTGCAGAGTGAGGCTTGTAGCATCTCTGTGCTTCAACCGGCTGAGCAATACATTTCTCCATTCTCACGCCTCACCTATGTGCTGTTATCAGCTGAGTAACATGCATATTGAGTAGGCATATTAACAAGATGACAGGACATCATGGATTACAGGAACAGCTCACTCCTCCTCACAAACATCTTTGCGTTCAGACATCACATTCATTTTCACACTCCCTCCACTGCTTCTTTCTCAATCCGTCTTGCTGGATCACGCTCTCCTTTGAAAGGTACTGCATCACACCACTCTCACATTCAATTGTGTGAGCTTAGCCTTGGGAGGATCAAGGTCAATTTTGAGAGCCGAGCCTGGCAACTTTTGTTCCACAGAGTGCCCCAGTGATAGCCTTTGTCAATACTCTTTTCACTTCACAGCTTGTAGAGCTGCTGACGACTTGGGTAAGGAAGGGTGTATGTGTGTTTGAGAGGGGGGGGGGACTTTGCATTTTGTCAGCAGACCACTGAGATCCAATCTGGAGTAACATGAGGACAAACTGAATGTCCAGTACTATTCATCAAACCACCTAGCAGTTGCCATTGGAAACGGGAAGCTGAGAGGTGCCTGGCAACCGGGATGGAAGATGCTTCATAAAATGTGTTTAGCCTAAGGGTAGCCTTCTGGTCAAAAACACAGAGAGAGCTGGCTGAGATGAGGGTATTTACACCACTACTGCTTTAATCTAACTATAACTATACAAGCGGCATGCAGATAAGTCAGGACAAAGACTCAGGAGAAACTGTGATAAAACAAATTCACTCTGAATAATACACTGAGGATTACACAGACATCACACAGACACATCTGAAAGCAAAAAACTTACTGCCAAGCCTTTTAGCTGTTATTAAAACACAACCACACACTGACTTTCTCCAATATCTCATCCTTCGCTCTCCTCTCATCACCTCCACCCCGACTCATTCTCGTTCAGCTCCCCTGATCAATACCTGGGTAAACAGACATGACGCTAAACACACGGCAACGCGCTCCTGTTCTCACCTCTGTAGTCTGCCTTGCCACGGCACGAGGCAAAGACAGGAGGTTCTCGCACACTGGAAGAGCCATCCACATACTCCAGCCTCCCTACCCGTCCTTTGGCCACA
>OMLP01043187.1:0-23356 GCA_900302685.1 Spondyliosoma cantharus | reverse complement strand
ATGGCACGCTTGCCATCGGGGCATGCTGCCGTCGGGACATGCTGCCATCGGGGCTTGTTCATGCAGCACCTTCCATTGAGGAAATCTCTCTCTCTCTCTCTCTCTCTCTACTCTCCCTACTCACTTCATGTCGTTTCCCTTTTAATTGTGGCTTCTCTTCTCTCTTCTTCTCTGCCAAGGCCAGCTGCTAGTGCACTCGAATAAACTCATGTTTGGTAGACATCAGGTTCTCCCTGCAGGTCCTTCACGAAGGCAGTGTACATAAATACATAAATACATTTAAATAATTTTATTTGTTAAAATCTTAATTTATTTAAAACTGAGTGAGCACTTTCTGTCTATTGATCGCAGAGCAGCTGTAGGCCTGCACACACACATACACACACATAAACACAAACACACACACAGTGCTTTCCACAGTGTTGTGACTGACTCCTGAAGCGGCTCTAGGCTGATGTGGAGAGTTTTCTATCATGCTCGCGGGCTAAAAGAGAGACAGATGCACAAAAGCCCAATGAATTTGAAGTGGGTGTAATTACATATTTTTACAAGGGGGGTAAAAACAGTTGCTTTCAGGAAACATCACTGATTTGCATGTACTGCACCGCCACGGCCAGCAGGTATGACGTACGACAAAGATTTCCACAACTTTTCATCTTCAAGGCCTGAAGATGAATCTGAGAGAATGTGAAGACTGTGGTGTTAAATCTCTAGGAGAAGATCATTTTTGAAGGAGGCATGAATTTGTCAACAAAATGGCGCTTTCACATCAAAATGGCCGACTTCCTGTTGGAGTGACGGTATTGGTCCAAGAGGGTTTTTTGTGCATCTGCTCCCAGTCAGCGCCGCCTGCTGGTCATTTTTGGCGTGTGAGTTACAGGGGCCAGTCTTTACCAACCCTATGAATTTCATTTCCATAAGTGTTATGGTGTGGGCACAGGGCCAAATATAAAAAAAAACTGCCACCAGAGCGCCATCTTGTGTCGGATCGGTAACCCCTTCGTCAGATATCGTCAGGAGGGCATTGTCAATAAGTGTACCAAGTTTCGTGTTGATCCAACGAACCGATGTGGAGATATAAAATAGTTGAATTTAAAAAGCGCCACCTTGTGGTCAGCTGCCAAAATTTTGCACAGAGCCTCAGGGGTTCATGGGGAAGTAGGAACCTGAGTTTTGTGTCATTGGGATACACCAATGTGGAGATATGAAACACTTCCTGTTTGGAACAAAATCTGCAGGAAGTTGTCATTTAATAAGTTGAGTATCGTTTGGACTATCAAAATTATTTCCAAAATTTTTTGTCAGGACAGTCCAGAGATGTTGTGTGCAAAGTTTCGTGCATGTCGGTGAAATTGCCTGGGAGGAGATAGCAAAAGTAGGTTTTTCGACATTTCGCGAGCTAGCGAAAAAAAACGTAGGTGGAAATGAAGATGCAAATGAGCGTGGCCTATATCACAAGGTTCAGCACAATTCAGTGAACACGTGGATATAAGGTTTTTGAATGTGCGACAAAGGATATGGGAGTTATAAGGCAAAATGCACTTTCCTTGATTATAGCGCCACCTAGTGGTGGAAATTGAGAACGACAATAGATGATAGCATTTTTCAGCAGGTGTGACTTATATTCCAAGTTTGGTGAGTTTTGGGGCATGTTCAGGCAGTGAAAAATGCGATCATTTGGGACAAAAAATCGTCATTTAAAAAAAAATAGGGACCTCGCAGGTCTGTGACCTGCTCGGGCCCTTAAAATACAATGTAGGAAGACAACATCACGAGGACTAAACAACATAAATTGATTAAGAAAAGAATAAACTACTACAAAGATTAAAGGATGATTTCACATAGAAGCACATCTATAAAAGGAGGTTTTAAGAAGTGATCTAAAGGAAGTTACTGACCTTGTAAGCCTTATCTCCTCAGGTGGGACGTTCCAAAGTCGGGGGGCCTCTGATGACAAAAGAACGGTTGCCTTTAGATTCAAACCTCGACTTGGGAATGGTCAGAAGGGCCCCCACCCGAGGATCCAAGTCTGTGAATAGGCTCATGTGTGAACGGCCACATGATACATGTCCTACCACATCCATATTCACATCTACATCATCTACCACATATATTATGTATAGGAGCTTGCTTTCATGTCGAATTGGAGATGATGGTGGTGGAGTTGCAGCTAGCCAAGCCGGCTGCCGAGTTGACATGGTGTTTTAGCATTTGTAACATGAAACCACTTGAACCATATTTTGATTAGAGATCCACCTTCTTTAATCTATGTTAGTGGTAACAGAAAGCATAAAACCTTAAAAATGCAATATGTAAGAATGAGCTCAAAATAAATAGGCATGGGGCGCCGATTAGCTCAGTTGGTACAGAGGCTTTGTCCTTGCTCAAGCGGCATTGGGTTCGAGTCCCGGCCTAGGGCCCTTTGCTGCATGTCATCCCCCCTGTCGCATCCTGTTTCCTGTCATCTCTGAAGCTCAATCTCTGAAAAAAATAACCGCTATCTGCCGCTAATTGTAGCTGCTGTTAGCTAGTTAGCTCAGTTAGCCGTGCAGCTTGTGGTCTGGACTGGGAGCCCAGAGCACCAGGGAAGAGTTGGTGTTCACGTTGCCAGCACAGGTGATCTGGACCAGGATAGGCCAGGGCTAGCTGGTAAGCATACTAAATGTGCTTCTCAACACAATACGCATAAGTAATAACTTCAAAAGTGTTATTCCCTCTGACTCTGTTGATCATTTTTGTGTATTTTCAACCAGAATCCTTACATATTGCACATTTAAGGAGTAGATTTTGTGCCTGAACCTGACCAGTTCATAAGCACTCTATTCTCACACAGAAACTAAAAATTGAATCTAAGAAACGTAAGGTTGCAGTGTTACATTTCAGCATATCCCTGGTTTGCAGAAACGTTAATTGCCAACATTTATCCTGACATATTGTATTGTATCTAATTTGGTAGTGAAAAAGAGTATAACATCTTCAAGTGCTTTACATTTCAAGCTTGCAAAGCAATAGGCCACGACAGATACATTTAATGCTGTTATTTAAGAATAAACTGAGAGGCATTATTTTCTTAGAGTGAGGTATATTTCGATGAGTGACTGCCTTGTTTAAGGAATGAAACCCTTCAGCTTCACTATCACCTAGCATTACCCCTAGAGAGGACGGAAAACAAAGAGGAATGAGGGAAATATTGCCGCAAACAGAGGAGGAGTGGATCGCTGTAGGTTGCTGGAGAGTGGGGGTGGTGCTCGGTTTGATGGAGCTGGGTTGAGAACAGCTCTATAAGGACAGAGATAACTGGAAAACACTATAAAACGCCTCTCCTCACATTCTTTCCCTCTGTGGAATTAGCCTTTGAGTGGGCTGCTGGAGCGAGGGAGGGTGCATAGAGAGATTGATGGAGGGAGGGAGTGGGAAGCCCGAACTGCAGCGAGGGAGGATGGAGAGAGAGAGAGAGCGAGAGAGAGATGGAGTGAATGTGGAGTGGGCAGCTTGAACTTTTAGTATGAGGAATGGAGAGTAATCAAGAAGAAAGGAAGAAATAGAGGAAGGAAATAATGGGCTACAAGAAAAGGAGGGCTTCAGGAAGAAAAGGGATGGTGCTGCATCTCAACCTTATTCCACACACACTGTGCAGTGCATATGAATGAAGTATATCAGAGAAGGTGGGAGCGGCTGACTGAAATGTCCCTATTTTATGGGGACACTATTAAGTCTATTTTCCGATTGGCTGTTCAGCCCTCGCATCTCTCATTGTTATTGGTGGCCAGGCGTGTTTGTTGTTTGTCATTGGGCAGGCGGCGGCAGCAGAGTCGGCTGGATTCACAATCCGATGGCATAATTCAGCCATCGATCAAACTTTGTGGACAGCAGTAGCCAAACTGCTCCTCCAGACACACAGAGAGAGGGAGAGCTCTCAGAGTAGAATATCACAAATCAAATGCTGTAACCTTTTAGTACGTCTGAGTCTGCACATGCCCACTGAAAACCAATGAGGCCTTTTTTTTTTCTTCCTCTCGCCGCCTGTCTACTCTGCCTCTTCACTTGTCTTTATTTCTCTTCTTCTGTCTCGCGTTTGCTTTCAATCACACATCCCCACCTCACCTCTCCCTCTCGAAAAGTTTCTTTGCTCAGTTCCTCGGGGTCAGTTGTCTTTATTGATTTCGGCAGGAATGCACAAGGAATCATGATGATCACTGAGCGAGACACCTGCAATGCCGGCTGGTCCTCGTAACATTTACTCAGATGAAGGATTTGTATGCGTGTGTGCGACTCTGTAGCAACTGTTTTGTAGCTTAGAATTCAAGATAAAAAGGCGTTTTTTAAAACGATAAACGTTGTCTTAATTAATATAATGCAACCATGGATGTATGAAAAGAAGAAAACTCAACTTCATAACTACTGATTCAGTGGAACTAAATCATATTTTATGGAAAGAGAAGAACTGCAGACTACCATGCTGTGAGGGGTTGAGGTGAAGTCCGAACTAATGAGTCTTGAATCTTTTGCGGAAGACGGCAAGTGACTCTGCTGTCCTGACATTGGTTGGGAGTTTGTTCCACCACTGAGGCGGCAGAACAGAGAAGACTCGTGACTTGGCTGAGCGACCTTTGCTTGCTCTCAGCCAGACAGCTGATGTAGTGGAGCGAAGTGCTTGCGCTGGGGCGTGTGGTCTGACCAGTGTTTTGAGGTAGATCGGTTCAGTTCCGTTGACAACCTTGAAGGCCAGCACCATCGTCTTGAATCAGATGCGGGCAGCAACAGGAAGCGAGTGTAGGTCACGGAGGAGGGGGTCACATAGGAGCTTTACTTGTTACTAAAGTTCTAAAAACAGTTTACTTCAGTGTAACACACATTCAGCACTGCAAATGCCAATCAATATCCCTGACAGGTCCCTCCCTGGCTCCCTGTTATTAAAAGAAACATGTAACTATGTTGAACATAATGGCAGTCCACTGGCCGTTTCATGGTAACTTTGAGTTCATCAGATAGACTAGAGTTCTGGTTGCACCAGTTTTCTCTCGAGAAAGTAATTATTACAGCAAAAAAAATAATCAGCATATGATGTTTTATTTATGAAGACTATAGATTGCTATTAAAATGACTACATTCTGATTTTTTTATCACTTTTTCACTGAACTGCCATATGACTAAATCAAAGGAATTCTTCAGTCGATATCTTAAAATATCTTAAAATATCTTTTCTATTAGTAAGAATATTATTGCGGATAACTTTAATTACCATTCTGACTAGTGAGAATACAATTTTGACTAGGAGAAATGCTATTATGGCTATCTAAAATGTAATTACAGATAGGAGCGTGGTTCGATTAAATGTTAAAAGGGCTTGCCATAGAATCATGACTCATTTTAAGGAACTCAATTTGATTTACTTTTCCTCCACAGAAAATAATCTAACAACAAAAGACTACCCTTCCATTTTTGAACTAACTCACATGAACCTGCAATTTCAAGGGAAAAGCAACAAACTTTGCTCAAATAGATTTATCTGATGTTAATTTATTTGACGGCGGATTTAAGAGATGATGCATAATCAGTTCTGTATAGTGTCAGGCTGAGTCAAGTGGCTTGTAGAAGCAGCCACTCGATGGTATGAAATCTTAATTTCTTGATCATCTTAAAAGAAGACTTCTTTTCGAAGAAAGTAAAAGAGCAGCAATTCTGTACAGTGTGTTCTTTTGCAGGTTAACCTTCAGGTTGCAGCTAAGAATGTCAAATTATAGATTATGGTGAGAGTTTAGTGGATTCAATTGACTGCCACTCGGAGTCCTTTTTTGGGGGCATTCATATTCTGGCTGGAGAGGGCAAATTGGACATTAGCAGCCATGGTCCAGCAAGTAGATAAAAAATCCTGGCTGCTCCCATGAATGTTAAAGTGCTTGGATTTGTGCTTGGATTTGTGCTCCTGTGCATGGTTTTACAGTAAATCACGTGCAGTTGCTGCTTCTATTGTCGCTTGAGTGTTAGTGATAAGGTCATCATTAATGGGTTGACTGGTTAAGTGGTGGATTCTTATCATTATTGTATCTTATATAAGTCAGATTTGGGGTTACGACACTGCTGGGAGCCTAAATAGAACATGGGCCAGTTTGTGGTGGGTGCTCATATGATTAAGCTTTAACGAGCCTCTGTCTCTGGAGGACTCTAAACCTGCTCAATTTGGGCTGGAAGGGTTTAAGAACCCTTGTTAGAGCCTAATGGCTTTGTAAGAGGGGAGGATGTGGTTTTTACAGGTAAAATGAATAGATGAATGTGAGTGCGCTGTCATGAGGTGTCCTTGGTGGAGGATATGATGGTAATTAGGCTGCTGTTTTCTCAGTGGTGTTCCGGCGAGGAGTCTGTTTAACCTCTGGTGGTGTGCGCTTGTGCGTGTGAGTCTGTGCGAGAGCATACGTGCGTATAAAAAGATGAAACAGTTGGACGTTCATGTCTGTGCATGTGTGTTTGCATGAGCGTGTGTGTGCGTGTGTGTGTGTGTGTGTGTGTGTGTGTGTTTCTGCCCTTTACTATTTGCTGACTCAGACATTTTTTTCTAAAAAGTAAATAACCTTGGTCCACCAAGCTGTCAGCTGGCCCCACTGTGCCCTCGACCCAACATCTGAAGAAGGCGAGAAAATCTCGGCTCTCTCATCCGAGCACCACAGAAACACACTCCACAAGCACATCCTCACAGAGCCTGCCTACTGCAAAGAACTTGTATCTTCAAAAAGCCACCTTCTGATGCAGAGCTGGTACAGTTTACATGCTTTTATTTTCTGCCAGCATATTAAATTAATTCCCTCACATGTCGCCACATGTTGCTTTGATCGCGTCGTCAGTACAGCTGAGTGTTCATCAACCAGAGGGCTCGGGTTCAAACTTGCACACTTCTGTTTGAGAAACAAGATCGTTTGCTAAGCTGTTTGTACTGCGAGTGTGACGGCAGTGGCTAAATTCTGTTGGTTTTCATAACAAAGCGTAATCAAAGCTCAGTGTAAAGGCAACATCTCAGAGAGAAAAATACAATATTTAGACATATAATACTTGCCAGTGGTTTTCATATGGCCAAAGCAAACCAACCTGTAATTTAAGAGGGCGATAATGATGGCAACGTGGCTAAGGTAAATAAAGTCAATCACACTGTGACTAAACTGTGTTTAGCTGTTTGGCTATTATTTATTTTGCTGAATTAATGTGGTTGTGTGTTGTTAAGTGATAATATCTGATAATATATACACAAGACAGTGCACTGCTAGGACAACCAACCTTTCCTCACTCTTAATCCCCCTATAGACAAATCTTTGTAAAAAAAAAAAAAACATTGGTAAAGAATTTAAAAACACAAATTCATGTTTTGTGTACAATATTGTTTAATTGATCGCATGGCGATGAGCAACAAAATGCCAGACTCAGATCACGAAAAAGAGGGTGAAAATTGAAATGATAATAAATAATAAATAATAATTATAAAACTTCCTTATCCTCTTGGGGGAACATCTTGGTCCTCTGCACGCCCAGGAAATCTATGTACAGTCTCAGACAGGGGCAACCTTCATGAAGTGTAGGCAGAGGGCGATGTGGGTGGGATGACAGGGACACCATCCCACTTGTCAGAAAAATCACACAAAATCACAAAAATCAGTCCTCTCCAACCCCCCGTGGTCACTAATAGGCCCTAATACCCTATAACGTTATATACATTATATACCTATAGCTGATCAATTACTGAGAATTATTAAGTGTTGACAACACAGCTTTTCTAGCTTTTATGCCACTAGCATCCCAAGAACCCTCACAGGCCAATTGCTCGCTTTGTTAATCATACAAGACTCTACGCAGCCAATCAAATCAGTGTATTGCATTAAGTATTGTGATTCGAGTTAGACGAGAGATGAGATGAGAGACAACAGTCGGAATAAATAGACTGCGAACGCAGAGCTTTTAATCAAGAATAGACTATAGTTAAAAATCAGTATTTTTCACATCTGTGAATGTGGAGATTATTAAAATTGCAATGCTAGCAACAAAGCATAGAGCAATGTTGGGTTCAGTACCCACCAGCAAACGTTCTTTAACTGGGCTTGTTTTCTGACACTTGATCAGTTTACTCTCGGGACTCGCTTACGGAGGATTGGCTTATGTATTTTAAATTCAGTTTTTTGCTCTCTCAGAGCAGCTTAGAGCTTCAGAGGTTCTCACCGATTCCCTTGACATCATTGTCAACGGTAATGTTGCTTAGAGAGTAAAGGTAAGAGCAAAACAATTGTTCACGTCATTGGACAGTTTGCATTCAAACGCGTGGATGTTGTTGAAAGATGCAACCACAGTAATGGCAAATTGTCATGTACTGTATGTCTCCCTGTATTATTTTTTGTTAGTTTATCTCTCTCTCTCTCTGTTTCTCTATCTATCCATCTACCAGCCTGTGTATCTTTATCTGTTCACCTTTAATATTGTTGATTTGGCTTTATCTAGTTCAATCATCATATTCTTCTCACCCAAGCTTGTTTTTCTCACACCTTCCCTCTTGTTTTAGTCCTCTCTCTCACTACTCTCTCTGTCTGTCTCCCCCAAGCCATCCCCCTGGAGGTTAATCCCTCTGGTTTCAAATAGAGATAACCATGGCAACAGGCCACGGCTTTTGAGCTTTGGGTCTGTAGGACAAAAGTGTCACAAATCAGCTCAAAGTCCAGACGATGCAAAAAAGACCACACATATGATTATAGATTAAAACCAAAACAACTGTATTTAATTAAGATTGAGCTACACACTAAAATACAGTGAGCGATATTGTTAGTGGAGTAGTGAGTGCATGGATGTGGGCAAGCGCAGTACAGGCGAAGCTTAAGGTGAAAAGCAATTCTAAGACCTTGTCCACACACAGGTATTTTCTTGAAACCAAAATGTGTTTTGGCCTTTTCTACCAGCTCAAACAGCCTTTTGGAATCCTCTTCCAGGGGGAAGATATTCAGCAACTCTGCTTCAATGTCAAAGCCATTTCATCATGCTTTTGTATACTGATATCATCCCACAACAGAGACTACTTGTACTCTCAAGATATGCTCTGAATGATGTTTTTCACTGTTACTTTTTATTTGCTCCCGGCTCCATTAGACACTGCCGGGGTCTCAGATAAAAAAGGATAAGGCTAATATCAAACACACCATAGGAATACATCTAAACAACACCTTAATTAAATGAAATACACACATGTAATTACCGGCAAATCTACTTGTGCACAAACATTGGGGCAGTGATATCATAAGCCTATAAGCAATCACAGTCTGCCGCTTCTGTCCGCTGTCATTCCTGCATTTGGCAGCTGTAACTTCTCCTATTCGTCTATTATAGATTGCTATTCATTTACAGAATATTCTGCTCTGCTGCCAGGAGCCATTTCCATGTTTGGGATTGGTCATATGCTGCAAACACCTCCTGGGTTGACTTATTGAGTTGATAACCACGGTATGATTTATGGTTGTCAGGCTTAGTGAATCCAGATCCAGAACTTCAACGTTCACATCAAAAGTAAACCCACTAAAAATAGCTATTTGATTTTTTTTCACATTGCCAGGAGACAAATTTGCCTTTCTTTGTTCCTTGTGTGTCATGTGTGTCATCACGAAAACACCAGAAATGCAGAGAACAGTAGAAAGCAGCAGCTCTAGACCTCATCAGACTACAACCAGAAGACGTCAAAACGTGTTTTAAAAAGTCTTAATGAATACAATTCTGAATTAGACACATCATCGTTTTTTCTGGAGCTCATAACAGAAGTTTCTAAGGGAGACATCTCTCTTCTTTCTCATCTCTGTTGAGATTTGCACATGCACTGTGCCAATCAGAGGCTAAAAAGCTCGGAAGCCACAAACAACAGTTGTTTTTTTTAATATCTTTTACTTCAGCCTCTCTTTTGAACTTAGGTGTAACTGAATGCTGCTTCATCAGATATGGAGATACAAGCTAGTATCTTTAACTTCATCTCACGTCATATCATCTTGCCTGACAAGGGGCAAAAATGTAAGTGTTCATCCAGGTGTTTTGCTTTCACCCAAACTGATATGAGCCAGAACCGATAAATACCTGTGAGTCAATTGACACAGATGTAAATGTGGATTTATGTTGTTCAGTGTGAAAATGGCTCAAGAAATTAGCAAAGCCATCATGGCTTTTGCCCCGTAGGCCAAAATTATTGTTTGTTTTGTCAGCTGATAATTACATGATTGCTGCTGCTGGCTGAAAGATTTCACTTAATTTAAACACGCTTCCCGGTCCTTGAAATACATGTTAAGTGATGCGCTGGCGCACTAAAATGGGGCAGACCCACTGCTGGGTGTGAGTGCAAACGGGCACACATGCATGCCTGTGCACACATTAGTGTGTGTTTGTATGAGAGGTAGAGAATCCACTCACCCAGACTTCGCTGCTCAGTTACTCATATTACACTGTGTGAGAATCAAACAAGTCTACATGTAGCTGCAGTTGATAAATCGATGCATCGTTAAATCTAACAGATCCCTTTAAGGGGATGTGTTTAAAATGATTATGACAGAAACAGAAAGAACGTGAACAATGGCATCAGAGGTAAATAAAACTTTAATAGCCATTTGAGATTATTGAATCAGAACTGAGAGATGCATATTTAAGTCTCAAGGCCCACAATGCGCAAGCCTCCCTCAGTCGACCCGCTCCATGGACGATTATAGAAAAATCTTGTGTCCAGGAAGGTAGATGTAAATGTATTTAATTGCAACCCAGACAGCACATATTCAATATACTGTCATCAGTTAACAGTTTGGTGGGAATTTAACGTTGCCTTTTAATTTACTTGCTATGTAACAGCACACAAATTCATTCAAATATATACACCCAAGCACATGCACACACACACTTGCACTCACGCACACACACATACACACACACACACACACACACACACACACACATGGACTTGACCTTGCCCAGATTGCAGCATGACGGATGTAGTGCGAAAAGGAGAGTGGATGAAAAAGGTCTTTTATTGAAGTGTAAACTAGTATTCCTCTCCTCCAGGACTTTATAACCAAGGCCAACAGAAGGTGTGGGTGGACATGGACAGCTTAACTCCCCATAATACAGCATGTCAACCAGCTTGTGTAACTTTTATAAGTGCTGCAAGAGTTATATGTCCTTGGATGATATGACAGTTTCATTTTTGGACTTTTACCGCAGTGCAATTAAGGTGAAAATAAGGTTGTAGCCTTTGCCTCAGAGTCTCTCAGCTACACTCTGCCAGTGACTTTGTTTGCTCTCCAGAGGATTTAAAAAAAATCTGCAATTGATATTTAATCATGCACATTGGATGTGTGGGGTACTTTTCCATACTCAGATCAACATGTATGTAACATGATGCATTGGGAATCAAATGTGCCTCTTTCTCCGCATTGAGACGATTTTTGTGTCTGAGCCAGTGTTTTATGTTTTAATCACTGCAGTGCCGAGAGCAAAAACCTACTCCTCCCCGACACTTTTCCAGAACTTTTTTAATTTTGCAGTTTCCCTTTAATTTGTTTTCTCTCTGGCTGTGGCTCTAAACTTCATTTCCCAATAATTTGTCTGAAGACAGGCCACATGCCATTAGCAGGGCAAAAAGAAGCCGGAAACAGGGGAAAAAAAGCTTTCAATAAGTTTGTCTAAAAACTTTCTTTATTAATTTTCCCCTCCCTTATCCAAGAAAGTGCTTCCTCAATGATAATCCAGCAATCCAGCAGGCCTTCTGGTTTATTGCATTTTTCTAATGAAATGCTCTGATACAGACAGGCAATCAAGGAGCAATTCAGTGAAAGGAGAAGAGAGAGAGGGGGGAAATAGAGGAGGTAGTATGTGAGTCATTTTAGGGGCACAGTTGAACTTGCTTTCAATCTGTTACAGTAGGTAGTGCAGGGTTACAGTGCAGACTACAGACCGTGCAGCCACGTCTGTAAGGTTTGAGCCTTGCTCTCGACCAGTTGACCACTCCTTATCCTCTTTCCTCCCCACATTCCTGATGCTCTTTTTAAGATACTGTCAAATGAAGTGGAAATACCACTGCTGTGCAACATGGTCACTTCAGTAAAAAATGATACGATGACACATAAAACTGATGACTACTGTTGGTGCATCTAATGGATTAGATGTAATTATTGTGCTTTTCATGTGCTGTTCCCCAGGGATCCACTTTCGGTCTTCTTTTATTTTTTATTGCTGCCTCTGGGCCTAATAAACGGCAGAGGATGCATTTAGTGTTTCTATGCCGATGATACAGCTCTTTATATGGGCTGACACATGGTCAATTAGTAACACATGCTCACATTTTCAATGTTACTACAAAGGTGCAATATGTAAGATTTTAGATGACAAGACAAAAAATAGCTGGGGAACTGAGCTAACTAGCTAGTGGCAGCTACATTTAACAGCAGTTAGCGTTTAAACTACCAATATGCTGCCCCCTATTTGTATTAGGGAATATATTCATTAGGACAGTTCATAAATATTTTACATCTTTACCATTATTTGTGAAAAACACTTGGCCAGAGTGATGCAATGTTATTTCATACAACAATAGCCAAATCATTTTGAACAAAAAGACTTATTTTAAAACTTTTATCTCACCTTGTTTGTACTTTTCCAGTTGTGCTGACTGGTTTGTAAGTAATTCCAACAGACAAGAACAAATTTGATAGATTCTTTGGTCTCCTTATTATCCATCAATAAGTGATTAAAAGAGATTTATGTTGACATTTAAGGCATTGCATGACCATGAAACTCGATACACAACTATGTATAACCTTAATTTATATTATTTTCATAATTCTCATTTTACTGCAATGCTTTATCTTGTTATTTATTATACAGATAAACATAAACAAAAATGTGTTTTACTAAAGCATGATGTGGGCTTTAAAGGTGTTATTGATAACAGTCAGCCAATGTTACCATCGTTTACCTTAGCTAGCTAACGGTAGGGCAGTTCAGTATGTTGGGCACATACTGTAGAAACTGGCACCTACCAAGGGCTCTCGATGTTGGCGAAACACAGATACCATGTGATACCAACAGTGTTGTGCAATTGGCTGACAAAAAGCTGGAGGCAACTGTCAAAGATAAACAAAGCAATGATATGGACCCGACATTTTTGAAATTACTAATTCAGAGTCATGACAGTTTTTTTAAGAAAACGATATCCTGTATTCTGCACCTTTCTACAAGCTCTTTAGATGTATTTATAACTCCCTCGCAGCACAGGCAGACACAAGTGGCTTTCTTTCTACGGGATTATTTGAAGCTTGTCTCTTTCTCTCCAAATCCACCGTGAAAACTAAATAACGTTGACAAAATATAAACAATGTTAGCTTAATACAAACAATAACATGCACAGCATGTGGAATTAAGTAATTAAGTAAAACACAGATAAATAAAATACCTCGTTGGCTGCATGCTACAAAAAAGGGAATTGTCTTCAAATCTTCACTTATCTTCAAATATAGTCCTTAGTGACGAGGATGAAAGTTGAAACAGCGCAAAAGTCCTTCATAGCTGCTTAATTGCTTGTGCTGCTGCTGTCAGTAGACACGCCAGAGCAGCCGAATGAGACTTACTGACACTTCAAAATAAAAGCACCCTTTTAGTCATACTAAATGAAATAATATAAAACAAATGCAACTTAAATGAATTCTAATTAAGATGTTGATCGTCAAGAAAGGTTAACAAATTATAGACTTATACAAACAATAAATGCAACAATTACAGTATTATTTCTTTTTAAATATTGTCTACAGAAAATGTTATCAATATGACCTTTAGCTAACCAGTATGACAACTAACAACAATACGCTGCAGTTACACTGGACCAACTAATCTGTTTATCACCTCCCTTCTCTTCCACTCTTCCGCTTCTTATTTATTTAATTTCCATTCACCCAGGCTTCTCTCTTCTTCCTCGCTGGCTCCTTCCTTGATTATCTCAACCCAACGTGGCACCTCTGTTTATAGTTGTGTGAGTGCGTGTGTGTGTGTATTTAATGTATGTTTGTATGCATGCATAGCTGCCGTCATTAATGAGTCCCTCTGAACTGCCATGAAACAGGCTTCACTGTGATGATGCAGCTTGAAATGCACACACACACACACACACACACACACACACACACACACACCTACTCTGAAAAGTGTCAACAGGGTGTGTACATGCAGAGTCAGAGACAACTCCCCCTCCTTGGTTCCAGACTCCATTAATCATTTAGAGCGAGGATTTCCCTGAAGCCTGCTCCCTCCTCGGGCAGACACTACGACATCGGGCTGACAAGGCCTCGAATGACACTGAGACACATTTATCAGACATACAAGAGATTTGTTTTAAAATCTCTCCATTTTTATGAACATCCAAGGCTACTTAAGGATTTCTCCACTGGGGTTGATAATGCACAAATTGGATCTGTGGGATGGGAAGCACAATTATTATCCTCTGAGACAGGAAGCCTGTGTTTTGTTTTGTTATATTCTGGAAAGCCTTTCAGTCAGCCCCGTCTGAACTCTTGATCCTGTTATATTTCATTTATGTGTGTTTAGAGCATGTGACATTCTGATCTACCAGAGCTTTGCCACTAATACAGACATATATACTGAATGAAAACACTGGTCCGCCAAAATATAAACAAAGTAGACAAGTATGAGACTGTGTTGTCCTTTAAGGTCAGTTTGTTTATTCATTTCATTCAGTCATGAAAACCAAGAGTTTGTTTATTTTGTTATTTTAGGCATAACAACAAAAAAATCAGTCAATGAAGGTCTTTCTTTTCTGAAAAAAAAAATGTATTTTCCATTTTCCATTCCAGGTTATTTCATGTATGCTTTGTCTCTGAGTAACTGTTCATAAATCCATCCACCTAATCTTTTTAAGGAGGTTAGTCTTTGTTTAATTTTGTTGGAAGCAAACCGGATGAGTGAAAATGATGGTAAAATATGGGCCAGGTCAAAATTAACAAGAATTATTCAGTTAATAAAAACACACAACAAAAAAGACCTGGAAGGTTTTTTTTTTATTTTTTGTAAATTCATCAACGTGCTTCTCTCTGCCAGGCCGTTCACCGGGAATTCTTGACTTGGAGAAGGAATGGAAATTTTGTCTGAGCTTTTTATTGACCTTTTAACAAATGCATGCATTCATGAGCATGCGTGCACACACACACACGCACATGCACACACACACATACACACACACGCACACACGCACACACACACACACACGCATGCACACTTTATGTTTATTCTGCTCACACACAGAAACACGCACCACATCCAAACGAGCACACGCTAACTCACACTACCTACAAGCAAACTTTGAGTGGCAGGTGCATGAAAGAAAAATTGTTGACTGAATGCTTGTGTGTGTGTGTGTGTGTGTGTGTGTGTGTGTGTGTGTGTATGTGAGTGATTTTAGGCCTGTATCCGGGATCATCCGTCTACATTCCAGGTGATTAGGCCAGCCAACAGCTGAGTCTCATTAGCCTTGATTAGAGCATTCTGTACTAGAAGAGGAGAAAGAAAAAAGAAATAGAGAAGGGGAGCGAGGAATGTGCATGCATTGTATGTTTTCTCCTATGTGTAGGTGTTTGTGTGTAAAATCCATGTTATAGCAGTTCCCTGCCATGGTTTGTTGCCCTAGGACAGTTCATTCCAAGGAACTCATTTTGTGTCGACGTCCATGAGCATATGTTTTATATTTCGCGGCAATGATTCCTCAAAAATATATTTCCTTTAATTGGCTTCCCACCGTGGAAGTTCAGACCTTCTGCCAGCTGGCCAAAGTTGTAATCTAAAACCCAAAATGGATCGCGGGCCTGTGTCTGATGGATCCCCACAAGAACATCATCACAGGAACAGCATATTTTTTCAGTGAGTCTAAATGCCACATTTGGGTTTTTGGCTGGAGAAGTTCAAGGCCAAGCCATAAAGGAGCAACAACAACCACAGAACCATAGGAAATGACACCGCTTTCACTCAGCTGTTAGGAATCAAGATGCGCCCGTAAGATGTGTTTGTGTGGTCAGTCTGGCGCGTCAACAGCAAAAAACAGCACAACATTACAATCAGGCCTGGATGTTGTTTGTCTATGCGTCTGTCCATCTATAGTTTACTTTAAATCGCGCCCGAGGGAAGCTGATCACCTCATGAGGCAATTTGATCTGCGTTCAGCCTGGGAAATGTTTATTTAATCCACCCAGGATATTTTGCTATCTCTCCGTATGTCAACCTCCACCCTTTCTCCCTCCATCGCTGCCCCTCCCTCTCTTCTATCTCTGTCCGACCTTCCCCTGATGGTTTCAGTGTCTCAGGATTGGGTGATTGATTCTAGTTTCTGGATGGCTGGCAGACAAGCAGCCTGCACACTGGTGTGCAGCAGGGACTGCAGTCTGCTCTGACTCTGTGATGAATTACTGGCCTTTTAATGCGCACATTAGAGACAGAGTTAGTGGAGAAAAGAAAAGAGAAAGAAGGTATCAGAAGAGAGGAGGCCAGGTTAAAATTGCTATGAGAAAGAAAGGACAGTAAATAGCGTACAACAAAAAACAAAAGATTGAGAGATGAATAGGAGAAGTAAACTTGAAATAAATGGGTGAATAGTGCAACTTGAGAAGTGTGTGTGTGTGTGTGTGTGTGTGTGTCGTCTGCAGAAAGACCTCTCTTATTGCTTTAAATGAGTCATGCGGAGTGTGAAGACGCAGACCAGAGGGAGGAAGCACATTCTGCCCGTCACAAAATTGAATTAAACATTGAAACATAGTCGGCCTCTCACTTAGTCGAGTGTGATGCCATTTCTTTTGAAAAGTCAGGGTTTCTTCGCCACTTCGCAGCCACTAAAGAACCACCGAATGGAAAACAGTTATCTACTCGTCAATATTTAGTGAACATAGTGTGCCTCCACTTGAAAGGCCTCCAACCCCAGTTTTAATGATGCTCGAGTGTTAGCTCAGTCCTGTAAGATTTAGCTAAGCTCAATGACCTTTGTAGCCAATTAACCACAGCAAAAACCTGGTGAGGAATTGACTTAGTGCATGGATCATTTGACTTTTTTTTTCCTTTTTCTTCTTGAAAAGTTGTTATTTCCTTGAAGTCAAAGGGACAGGACAACAGTGGAGAAATCCTTGACCTGGAAACATTCGACACACAATTATATAGAAGAAATATCCAGTTGTGGATCTGCTTGTGCTGAATACATACAGCCACAAATTCGGAGATCTCTTAAGTTGGAAAAACATACATCACAATGGCTGGTATAATGCACTCACATGTAAGTGGATAAACTCAATAAGAAAAATAGTTTATTCATGCTGCAGACAGGAAAAACACTGTGGATGCAAGTTACAGAAACATCTTAAAAGTCATTTGAATTGACTCACAGGTGCTCTGAAAGGACATACCTCATATTTTGGGATGGGAATGGAGAACTAGAACCTTGTGCCCCATTTGCTCTTCTTTCAAGCAGTCCGGTTTAGTTCAGTTCTGTCTGTTGCACATTGGATTTTTTATGTTTGCATTTCCATTGTAAAAAAGCTGTGAATGTGGATGAAACAACCAAAACTGTACTGCCCTGTTTGTTCGCCACCCCTCTTTTGACGCACCTAGCACACTGATCCGATACTAAAAGGTGGAGACTGCTAATGTCTGATTGGTCAGTCGGAACAGCCAGAGTCATCTCGTCCTCTGCTCTCTGAAGTAAGATTTCTCAGCAGCCTTGCCGGCTGCAGTCTCTTCTCAAGTAAAGCTTGTTTCCTTGTTGTAGTAACAAACTACACATGTCCAAATTGTTCTATCCAAAGTATTTTATCCATCGAGTCCGAGCTTATCAATTCCTTTTTATTGAAGCTTTGCATGGTTTTTCTGAGTTACGCTTCGGGTCAATGATGTCGAACTCATTTATCTACGCTGCTGTAAATTTGGAACAGTAAGGAATCATGGGGAGTGAGGGAAAACGGTCCTAAGAGAGGCTTCAATTCACAAAGTATGCTGACAGCAACATGCTGAAACATTTTTCCACGCAACGTAGACTTAAATTCCAGGGACGCGATGTATTTAACGCTCCACAAATGAGTGGCGCTGCTTTCCAGCTGAGCAGCACATCCGTTACCAAGCGTACAGATATGTTATAACATTAGCGTCAAGCTGGCGGGTTTTTTCTTCGACTCAGAAAACCTTACATGGAAAATGAATTTTGTATTAACATCCTCTCATTTCTCTACAGCTACTTGTTAGTCAACAGCCAGCTCAAAGAATGATTACGGATCAATAAGGGAATCTACAAAGTATCAAACTGATAGGCAGAATCAATGATGGCATTCTTTTCAATAAAACCTTATTGATTTCCATCCCTAGTAATGTGTACAACTAACTATTGCCTCAGATGTCTGTTGTTGTGCTCCATCTACTACACAAGAGCAGAAACATGCACATGAGCAGCAGCAGCAGCAGCCAGACAGCATGCCTACAGTAATCTGAACTGACCAGAGACTAAATGATGAGGTAATCAGTATCCAGTGTTGATTTCACTGAGCCTCGAGCCATCATGAAGATGGAGAAAAGTGTATATCTCAATGGCTAATGAAACCCCGGGGATTTCAGGGTTTAGGGTTCATAAAGTATTTATGGTATGTTCATTAAGTATTGATTAAGCCGTTAGAGAGCGTTTAGACACCCAGACAATGATTATGAAAGACTAGAACATGGCTTGAGGAAGAGGAAGATGGAGGAAGGCAGAGATGCAGGGAGAGAAAGAGAGGCTGCGGTGATGGATGGGTGGAAATAAAGGAGAATAAAGAGAATAGGACGGTGCATGGAGGCAAATGTAAGACAAAGAGGGAGGGGAGAGAGCAAAGGAGGAGCGGGTGAAAATTCTGCTCTTTAAATATTAATTAAGCATTCAGATAGAATTTTAGACAGCAAAGCTACCATTATAGGAGATTAGGTTTTAATCTGAGGAACAGGAGGGGCGAATAGCAAGTAGGGAAAAGAGGAAAAGGACAGGAGGAGGAGGAGGAGGAGGGTGAGCATGAGAAAGGGGGAAGTTAAGGATAGAGAGGAGGTGGGTTGGAGGAGGGCGAACGAGAGAGAAGAATAGATGGATTAAAAGAGGAAATGAGTAGGATTATGTGTAAAACAAGTTTGAAAGGTAAGAGGAAGGAGTCAACGCATAATGAATAGAAAGTCTCATTTCCCTAATCATATACTGCTTCTTTATGAAAGTGCTCTGCTGGTTGTTTGAGGCATTTCTCGGCCTAAGTCCTCACTTATTTTTCCCACATCTTTCCATTTCCAATACCCTCCTGTGCAGGGCTGTGGGAGGGCCGTGGCGTGTCACTTCTGCTGTGAAGTGTTGCTATTTGCAAAGAAATGTGACATTCAAGTACCGCCTCACCTCATATCCATCCATCTCGCGCACATAGACCCAGCCGGTGTTATTTCACAGGTATTTAACCGTTGCTCTGCCCTCTCTTTACCCTCTAGCTCTCCAGCAGGTGCTGTTGCATTGCGGGGTAACCAGGAAGTTGCATGATAAGAGGTGCAGACCTGCTATAATGATGCAGCAATGAGGTTTAATGGGGCTGAAAACGCGGGCTGACTGGCTGGCAGGCAGGCTGCACAGTCAGGGAGAGGCACAGTTGGCGTGGAGCTGTTTCCAGCTCATGACAGATGTTACAGAGAGAGCGAGAGGGAAAGAGAGAGGGAGAGAGGGGAGAGAGGGGACAGAGAGAGAGAGAGACGGAGGGGGAGAGGGAGAGGGAGAGCGAGGAGAAAGAGAGAGAGAGGTGAGTCATTTGCAACACGCAGAGTGAGAGATCACCAAGAGTCACTTTGTGCGAATGGCAACTTTGAGCAAAGTCAAGCAGAGTTCATTCACATATGGGTGCTCCAAAGCACTTTACTTCATATCCCAGAAGTACTTGTGCAAATAAATGGTTTTACAGCCAACTGTGTCTGGAGATGGTGTAGTGAAGTGTAATGCGATTTCAATAACCCACCAAGATGCCCCTGTTGATTTCGTACCCATCTCGCTCTTGATTTCCCTGGATTAAGACAATATTAAAGATACAAAGGAAAACTAAGGGTTTCCAGGCAGGCACAGACATGCATTAAAATGAGCAGCTGGAGCAGTGGAGGCGAGGTTAAGGCTTCCCTCTTGCTCCCACAAATCTGCATTCATTCCCCTTGTTACAGCGACTGCACACTGTAAAAAAACTGAAAATGTGTAGAGGAGCAGAACAGCTGACCCACTTTTTTTGCCCAAACTGGGAAAACCACTGTGAGATTTTCTTTAAGACATATTGCCTTTGGATGAAATTTGCTTGTAACCACAATGACCACATGGATAGGAAATCTTCTGTTTTACCATTTAATCTTTTTATGGCTTGCAGACAGGGAGAAGAGGCTTCCGTCAGCGTCGCCTCCTCACACAGGCTCCGCACAGTGTGACTGTACAAAACTGAAACCTTTTGTGTCGAGATGAGCGAGTTATTGTTAATAACAAAGTCCACAGCCTCAGTAAGAGTTTAAAGCAGAGCAGAGCATAGCCTCAGGTGTGCTCCGGAGCTAATTTGTTTGAATGACATGAACTCAGAGACTTGTAACTTTAAACAGTGTGACACGGCGATGGATGTGTCTGAGTTTCTCCAGTGATTACTACACTGAATTCTCATTGCTTGGATGTGAAATAGTACCTTTATTAGCTCCAGCCTTATTAGTCTTCTCATGGGTATTTACATACTGTGTATATACATTCCTGTTTGTCAACCCAGGCCTTATTAAGATGTTGTTTCCCATTATTTCTTATTATGCATAGCACAATCCCACTGAATCTAGCCGCTGTGCTGCAGTTTGTCAGTGGGTATAAACACGATCCCTTGGCGCAATTGTCTGCCTCTTGATTCCTTAAACAAAAAGCTCACAGTACATTCAGGTATCCCTGTATGGTCACATTTTAATGAGAAGCTCACAGAACCCTGCTTTCAATCAATCAATCAACAAGTAAAGTTGGCAAACTTAAACACGTGTCCTCCCTCTGTTTGACAGAATCGTTTGTGATTATATCTGGAGACTATGTAGACATAATTAATTACATTAATTACTAGTGCTTGAAGGCTTGAATGATTTCCCCTTAAGTCTTGTGAGAAGCTGCAGCACAGTCGGTGAAACGGTGGTATATCTCAACTTTAAAGCTATTAATGTGGTGATGCTCTCTGCAGTAATCAAATAATAGGTTTGCAGTTTTTCACATCTGTTTTAAAGGAGACATTATGCTAATTTTCAGATTCATAATTTTATTTCAAGTCACTACTAGAAAAGGTTTTCATGCTTTAATGCTCACAAAACACATTTTAGTGCAGTGTTGCGGCACTGTATTCCCCCTCTGTCTGTTTTAACTCCTGTCAGACCCCCAGTCTCCTCTGATTGGTCAGCTCACACACATCTGACCTTGCGCTTACAACAACAGAGCAGCTGTGTTAAAATCAACTGTCACATGCAAAGCTAGCTGCAGGGCATAAATTATATGAGTGTGTGACAGGTCTTTTACATGCACAAGGAACTATATCAAACACTGAGAAAGGAAAGTAATGAAAAAGCATAAAAGGTCTCCCTTAAAGCAATACTAAGGTGCCATTATGAACAGGGGAATAGGTTTTACTTGCCATAATCCTTCCCCCTGTTCAAACTGGCAATTAAAATTCCAGCCAGCAAAAGCTGCTAATATGACCATATGCGAAATCTGTCGTTTTAAAGAAGAAGAATTGTGAACCCTATGATAAATAAAACATTTGAGATATAGAATTACAATAATATTATTATATGATCTGTGTTAAAAAGCAGTGAAACTATGGCTAAATCTGGTCTGAGGCAAATGAAAGGGCTTGATGATGTCAGCGAGGTAACTCTTTAAGGAAGACGACTCTAAGATCTCTGACAGGTCCCACAGCTGGTGCCTGTGACTCCACGCCTTTGATGTCGCTGCTTTCGGCCATCACTGCTTGAATAAATACATGCACACGCAAGCATGCCCGCAAATGTAAAAGATCACATTCAAAGCCAGTTGCCCTGTGTGGGAAGACAACTGTGCCAATCTGTGTGTTGGACACTGTGCTGAAGGAAAATCCCTGCTGACGAAGAGAACGGTTCAGACTCAGATTAAAAAGGTAAAATATTTCAGACTTCTCCACTGGAGCTGTTCTTATTCTGAGTCACTGATTACATAGATGGCTTCGGTCATCGTCAACAGATTTGGAGCTCCCTCTCTCTAAATTGAACAGCTCTGGTGCGTGCAACAGAAAATCCTCCATGGATAAAGGAAATATTTATGCTCCAGATGAGCCACACAGGGCGGCTTTTATGTAGTATTCACCCAACAACAAACACACAAATAGTTTTATTTGCCATAGTCTTTGACTACAACACTTTTGACTTCTTACCAGTATACCATATAACACACACCATATTAGCTTTCAGTATTTGTTTAAATTTCCATGACAATGGTGGAATCAAAAGTACAGTTTGTCATTCCAGCACTGCACAGGATTCCGTGTTCTTTGTATTACTATGTAATCTATCATGTGCCGTAGTACAAAGCGCAACAAAGTCCAAGCAGGGAAGTGGCTGGATCAGTCAAAGGTGAATGGATCAAACAAAAACAAGCAGAAGTTAGTTAATGGACAAAACATATTTAACTTGAAAGTGCAATATGTAAGAATCTTTAGCAGTTCAAAAGCTACAGTGGTAACAGTGCAAACACCAATGCTCCTCTGGTAGCCCTGCTAGCTGCACAGCTAACTGAGCTAACAAGCAAACAGTGGCTACAGTATTGGATAAATGAGAAGAATACAGTTAGCAGCATTTAGCAGTTATTCTGGTATTCTGGGCCGAACGGCAGTGCAGAGTACCCGGCCTTCCTGGAGTCCCTGGGAGGGGTGCTGGAGAGTGCTCCAACTGGGGACTCCGTTGTTCTACTGGGGGACATCAATGCTCACGTGGGCAGCGACAGTGTTACCTGGAGGGGCGTGATTGGGAGGAATGGCCTCCCCGATCTGAACCCGAGTGGTGTTTTGTTACTGGACTTCTGTGCTAGTCACAGTTTGTCCATAACAAACACCATGTTCAAGCATAAGGGTGTCCATCAGTGCACGTGGCACCAGGACACCCTAGGCCGGAAGTCAATGATCGACTTTGTGGTCGTGTCATCTGATCTCCGGCTGTATGTTTTGGACACTCGGGTGAAGAGAGGGGCTGAGCTGTCAACTGATCACCACCTGGTGGTGAGTTAGATCCGCTGGCAGGGGAGGAAGCTGGATAGACTTGG